>VZTL01062066.1:0-15248 GCA_013400535.1 Scopus umbretta | reverse complement strand
AAGGGCCATATAAGATGTCTGCGAGCAAGAAATCACTTTTGATGTATTCCTGAGGGGGGTGTTCAGCAGTGTGATAAAGAAGCAGCAGCATGGTTATCTATATCAATTTACCATCGGAAAGACCAAAAGTTGACACATTCTGTCAGTAAACCATAAGTGCAAAACATTTGTTACCCAATTCTCTCCCAAGATCTACTGATTTGTGGTTTTGGTGAGGAAGTTACATCTTAAGAAAGATAGGGGGTAGCAGAGCATTCAAACATGCATCACAATAAAGATCTATTTGAATTCCATTGAATCTTTGAGAGGGAGTAGTGGCAAAACTTTGTTGATAATATAATGCTACCAATGGAATTATTTCATCGGAGGGATTCATGCTTAACTGCTCCTGCTGGTGTTTTCTGGCCGTATAGCATTAAGTCATGATACTTGTAAAATCTTGTCAACAAAGATAGCGTTAAGCATATGTACATTCTTTACTTCCCAGGAGCGAGAACACACCAGGCTTTGAAACTCAACTTGAGGGAAGATGTAATAGATTTCTCTTTTTTTTTTTTTTTATTACTGTAACACACATTTCAATTAGTCTTTGAACTTTTTAATGCCTGATTTAATTCCTTCCAGGTTTAATTGGTAATTAGTCATCATTGTCATGGCATTTATGAAGTTATCTTGGAATTTCAGTATATGTTATCATTTTTATGTTAGGACTGGTGAGTCCTGAAGAAGCTGCAGATGAGTTTTTCATCTACAGCAGTGACGTGGTCATTAAATTAATTAAGTTAGTATTGCAAGAGCAGTTTTAGAAAGCTGTGTTTGTAATAATAGGTATTTATTTTGGGAATAACTGGAAACTTTAAATTACATTTCTTCAAAACATTACAATTCAAAATTATCCGTTGGAAAATACCACCAAATATGACCCACTTACAGATTTTCATTTTTACAGTCTTTGTGAAGAATGTTATCTGTGCTCCTAATTTGTATGAATGCATTCTTCTTGGCCTTAGCTGTTTCTCTTTTTAAGTTCCTTTGTGAATATTTTATATGGAGGAATTTAAAGGATTAGTTGTGTGGAGGCTGAATATCTGTAAATCTTAGTGATTCTTGGAATGATTATCTTTGCATTCACAAGAAATAGGAAAGAAATCAATGGGACTTTATACTGCAGCTTAGTGACCTAATTTTGTTTCTTACTCAATAGGCCACGGAGGACAAAGCTTAGTCAGTCTTGACCTAGCTCTGCTGAGGTGGAGAAAGGTCTTCCCAGTGCCTTGGCAGTGAGGGGAACATAGAGAAGACAGGCTTGCGTGGCAGAATGCTTGGTGGTAGAATTTCACTGCTACCTGTGAGTACAGTGGAAGTACTTGCATTAGGTATGCACCATGGAAGTGTGTTAACAGAAGCTTTCCGCTGCTGCGTTTTGAATACTCTTATTGTAAGCAACTGTTATTTCTTCTGATTACAAGAATTATATGAGGACTTGTATCAACTTTTCATTTTCAGTTTTCTATAAGCCTGAACTTTCTGTGGCTTGGGGAAGGCTAAAATAGCATTTTGTAGAATATTCTGGAAGAGAATTTCGATGATAAAGCAGAAGTGTCATCATTCTCTTTGAAAGTGGCATTGTATTCTTAATGGGAAACGGAAGGAGAAGTGTATGTAGTCTCTTAACAAACTATTATTCGTAGATGTCCTGTTGATAAAGATCTTGTAGCTAGAACATGAATACCCTCTTTCTGCGAACAATCCTTTTTTTTAATTATTTCAATCTATATATCATGTTATAAACATTTCACATTTCATAAACCAATAAATACTGTGTGGTTGTTTTTTTTAAAGTAACATATTTGGGGCACAACAGTAATGCTTGGATACTTTTAGGCTTTGAAATGTGAAAGGACAGAAAGAGCATACCATGAGAAAGGAGCACCATCTTCATTCCAGGTTCTAAACAAAATATTTTTCCTCTCATTCCTTCTCTGCTGGTGCAGTGAGAGCTCCACCTCCTGTTCAAAACAACCTTCAGCTCTAAAAACATATAAATAGGAAATCTGAGAAGGTGCTTTTGGATGTTGAAGCTGCCNATGACAGCCAAACCTCCACAGCATCTTTCATTTATTTTTTTTATTTTTATTGTATGTGACAGTGTTTGTGGGTCCCAGTTAAGAACAGGGCCTCTAAGTAACAGTTGTTGAATTGTGTGCATGGTACACAGAATTTCAAAAATCACTCTTGAAAGGCATTGCCTACACTTGGTAATAGTTGTTTGCCTGATGAGATGCTGCGAAAAGTAATGTCTATCCAAAATGGTACTGTTATTGTTTGACTACTTAATTCTTTAATGTAGTAAAAATGGTATAAAACTTCTGTGAAAGTCTTTTATCTCACTAGTCTACCTGGAAAACTGTGAGAGAAGAATTTCTGATCTCCATTATTTTACTTTTTATATTCCTTGTCTCCTCCTGTAATTGATTCGCTTTTTAAAAATGGATTCCCTTTTTATGCCAGGGCAGAAGGTATTCATGTGCTGCAGTATCTCCAAATTGGAAAATAATGAAATCTAAAGCTTTCATATCATCTTTTACGTAAGGACAAACAAAGAGTCTTGATTGTGTGGTGAAACAATCAATTGTTCAGCAGCAAGTTTGTATTGATTACAGCAAAATGCTTTTATGAAAAGCGACCATATGTACTCCAGCTAACTGCCTTTACTTCTGGTCTTGCACAGAGTTCTGTTTCTTTGCATATAGATTCCTTTCTGTACTCTTTACTTAGTAATCGAACTCTTTCCAGGAATAGGAATCCCTGGTCATGTGTCTTCTTTGCAGTCAAGCTGTGATGGTAATTACAGTCTAACTTTCTTGTTCTTTTGAGATGAGGAAACATAAGGAGTGTGTCTTCATTTTAAGCATAAATTAATGGACTAATAGATTTATAGTAATGTACTGGACTAATAGATTTATAGTAATGTCAGGGGATGTTGTAAAAATATTTACTTTGCTTGAAAGATGTGAAGAAATGGATATTCAGGAAAAAAGTGCAAAACAAACTTGGAGCTGAATGCTATGCCATTATAGAATCAGAAAATATATTAGCCTATTTCTTTTCTGATTTCTTTTAAAGTCTAAGAAAAATTATGTCCCATGATGACATACGCTACATGAAACTCCAAAACACTCCATTCTTAAAAACAAGCTAGAGAACATTTAAAAGCTAGGTTTTAATTAAAGATCCATTCTCCATCTAAAAGCTGAAGACCTAACTTCCATTTTACATTGTAGTGAGTGGGCATAAAAAGTCAGTAAATACTAAAAACATCTATTTTTGGTGTTGAACAGAAAATGTCAGAGGCCCTTCCTTGTGCTGAGCACTCAGAATGTGGGTGGGGATGTGTGATTGGTAGGAGTACAATCTTTGCTCTATTTCCTCTGCATGTTTTAAAAATTCCAGTTTGACACAGTGATTACAAACCTCAAGCAGATTCTGAAGTACGGCTAGTCTGCTTTTTAAAAAAAATTTCCATATTTCTCCTCTGTATCAAAATACGTTCCTTTGGTAACGTCTGTTTTACCTTCCCTTGGCGGAAGAGTTACTATGTCAGACTTCCAGGTTTTGCCATAAATTCTTAGTGCCAGTTGGGAAGAGGGAACAAATAATTTTAGATGTGCTTTAAAACAACTTGGTAAGAACTCATTAGGAGTGTTATTGAGGATAGGAATTGTCTCCTCTCGAATAAGACAATCCTTATGTTGGCCTGAATTAGAAACAAGGTAGGAGAATATACTCTTAAGTTCAGGACTTTCAGCTAAGAAGTCCTTTAATATTTTCTCTTTACATTTTGGTGCCTACTTGCTACTATATCTGAAAAATAAACATAAAGAGAATACATTCATGGGAACAGAAACAGTTTTAAGGTACTTAAATAATTTTTTCTGTATGTGCATTTAGTTTTCATATTTGAATTTTTCCTTTGCTACTAGATGGTTTGTATCTAGTTGCAGCTTCAGAAAATCTCTAGACATAGTTTTAAGGCTGAAAAGACCCGGTACCATCTGGTTTGTAATACAGAACTCTAAATTAAAAGCCTGATTTTTGCCTAGACAATGGGATAAGGAAGGGAATTTCTTCTGAAAGCTGAATGTTCTCTAAACTAAGGAAAGATGACTAGAAGTTTGTTCCTTAAACCATGAAAGCTGTTGATTTTTCTTTTGCCTTTTTTTTTTAAGTGTGAATGTTGTGAATGTCATTTCTCTCTTTAAATTCAGTGGCCAGGATAATGCCATTAATGCAAAACTTTCTCTAACTGCATAGGTGTTTTAAGTAATAGATTTTGTGAACTGATACAGAAAATGCAGCTACTTTAGTTTGAAGTGTATTTGGTGTCTGGGAAAGAACTGGCAACATGCTGCACATTCACAACTATTTTTTGCTGCTCACCAACTAAATTGTGAAAAATTGCTGATTTGAAAGGAGGTAAAAACCTGCTTAAAGTAATCATAGATATAAATGTTATCTGTTAAGGGCTAAGAACTTAATGCCTCATTTCTCAAATGAGTTTTTACAATAATGAGATAGCTGTATCACACTCCTAAGTGAAAAGCTCAAGAACTTGCCTGCATGGTTATTCCCAACCTCTACTCTTCTAACAAGCTCCCAAAGTTGTTGTTGCTTATAAAAGTGGAAAAGGTACCTGATAAAAATGTTTAGTCTGCAGGGCTGTGTTTTATTTATCATATCACAAAAGAACAATGTTTTGTTGCATCATGGTCAAAATAGAAGCGACCTTGCTTGTTCATGAGTGCTCAAAGCCTAGAGATAAGAGGCAAAATAATAGAGTACAATAGAAAGAGTGTAGTGTAATTATTTGTGGCTTGTCAAGTGAAGCCCTCTCAGGCCCCAAGTGATTCAAATCTGGGAACTCTGCACAATTCTGTACACTAACCGTAGCCAGCATCAGAGAAATCTCACCCAGCTTCTCCGACAGTACTGAAATTGCATCAGTTTGTCATGCACTGAGCATGCCAGCTTCACACAATATCATTTGCTTGCAAATGGGGCTGGCCCCAACGCCCTGAGACACATTCTTTGGTATCTGACTCTTGGCCTGTGATTTGTCATGTCTCTAGTGCTATCGGCGTAAAGTAATTTTAATAGATTCTGATGGTTTGCTTGTGGAAGGTAAAGAATGCACTACAGATTGTGTCAGGTAGCTTTCTATGGCATGTAGCATGGTAGAGGCCCTCATGATGGTGATAGCCAAACAAAGAGTATAGAGAAATGAGAACCCTATTTTGAGTGGTATTTAACGCTCCCCTTCTCAACACCCTGCTGTGGACATCCTTGCTAAGTCAGCAGATTCAAGAACTTAGCAGCTCAACAAAGCAGTGTTATTTGTGCTTAAGAGTTGTTTACAGATAGAATATATAGCCAAAAATCAGTGGCTTTGTTTCTCCCTATTCAAAAGGAAAAGTGTCTAAGACATGTAAAAATGTTAATTAATTTCCAGGGACTAAACTGTATATATTTTTTTCTTGGTGTTTAAGTCTGTGTTAATTATTTTGAGTTTTAGTGCTCTCTATTTACCACTGGATTCTTTAGCAAGTATGGTCTTTAATACTGCGTTTAAGAAAAAAAAATCTTGTACAATTTATACTGAAACATATCTTGTGTAAAATTATATAAATATGGCCTAAAATATAGATTCCTGAAGAATTTCTTCATAGATTTTAATTGCAATAGTTATTTGACAATTAATGGGTTACTAAATCTTTGTTTGGAATAGTTTTCTTGCATTACGAAGTATGTGGCATTTTTTTACTCTTCCTTTGACACCAGTGAGATGAGATTATTTTGCCATTGACAACTCTGATCTTTGCATCATTTTTTCAGCTGACTTCCTTAATTGATTACTACTTTGGTGTTGGAGCCTGCAGCATAGCTCTCCAGAATTCTGCTGACACCTATCGATTAATGTGAAGGTGTTAATGGTAGTGATTTCATCTAAGAGACATTCAAAACCATGTCAGTAATCTGTTCTTAAAAACTGCCACATCATTGAATCCTGTTATTTTGAACATGTTAGTTTGGGTTAACAAGGACTTCCCAGGAGAGCCAAAAAAAAAAAAATAAATTAGTGAATCCTGTGGGAAGAGCAGATTTTTATTCAATTGTTGTACATTAGTATAGCACACATGCACATGCCTTAATATTTAACAGACTGTTTTAAACTATGTTCTTATTAATATTTATGGTATCTCTGATGAATTTATAAAAATGCTTGAACACGAACTATTTCTTCTTAGTTTTACCTAGGGAATTTCTGACAGCACTGTAACTCTGAGCACCCCGCTAGCAAGTCTGTGCAAGTGTGCCGCTTTCTTTCCCACTGTAGCTTTCACAGTTGCCTAGCAGTTTTGCATAGCTAAGCAAAATTTTAAAATGAGCTTGCTTTTTTTTACTTTTCTGTTCTAAATATATTCAGAAAAATACTGTTGTGTTACACAGTTCCTCAGAGAATTTCTGGGTTAGGATCAGAACTCACTGTTCAATATTGCACATAAAAAGAAAGTAAGTTTCTTTTTACGCTTGACATAGACCAACTTTTGAAAGTATACTTCACTTTTATTTCTTGGTGGAGGTTTTTGTAGGACAACTTCTTAAAACAGTGTAGATTTTTGTGATGTGCTTTCTTATGTGTGTATTATTTGTCCATCAGTAAAACAGCTCTGTCTTATTTCCTAATGTAGCTGGTTGTGGAAAGAACAAGTTAGTCCAATCCAGCGAGCGTGCTGTTCATGCAAGTTTTCTCTCTACTGAAGGCAATCTAAATCAGTTGCCTCTAAGTAAATGTCAAAACCAACAAAGTACTGTGCTCAGTGTAATCTCCTCATATTCAGATAGGGACAGAACATAGACGTGCATGCACACACATGCGTTTGTACATGTGTGGGCGCAGGTACAGAGAAGCGCGTGAATATGTCAACAGTGGAAGTATTTGGTTTGCATTGCAGAGGGGTCTGTCTGAGGTCCTGTATGAGTTGATGTTTTATTGACCTGGGTGATAGAATAAGAGTGTCCTTATTTAAATCTGCCATCAACACTAAGGTGGAAGTGACTGTGTACGTGCTAGAGAACAAGAGTAGAATTAAAAATAGTTTTGGTGAATTGGAGATGTTATTTAAGAAAGAAAAATATAGCGCTAATTCAATAGGAACTGATGCCAAGTGCTGTATTTATCAAAAATAATCAGTAGCACAGAATAAGATCCAACAGATTAGGTAACACGTATTCCTGAAAGGATCTGGGGCTTAATCATGCATCACAAGATGGCCACATCACTGATGTCGCGCTGTTGCCGAAAAGGCAAATGCATGCTGGGATTTCAAAAGATGAATGTAAAAAAGAGGTCAATGGTGAGGAGTGTATATGAAGCATGGAGTACCATGTCCAATTCTAGGTACTGCATTCTAAGAAACATGTGAGTGTGTGAGAAAGAGTGTCCAAAGGAGAAGGAAGTGTAGGAGGAAATATGACGTTGTTACAATACTTGCTGGATCTCTGATCATTGTGAAAAATGGAATACACCAGGGGCTGTTTAGATCAGAAAGAAAACACTGAGCAGGAACTTCATAACAATCCTCAGTAACATAAAAGGCTGTTGAAAAAAGAAAGGAGGCAGTCAGTCTGTGGATTGAAGATGCTGTGGTCCTGTGCTGTGCAATTTCCTGTCCTATCCACCAGAAGGAAGAAAGGCTGATCATGAGACGGTGCTGAATAATAAAGGCACTGCAGCACCAGAACACCCTTCAGGAGTAGGGTGTGGAAACTCCGTCTGTGCAAGGCTTAGATGTTTCTGTCAAGAGTAAGAAGTATGGCTGGTCTTGCCTGGAGGCAGCAGGGTGAGCCAGATAACTTCCAGAAATACAAAGCCAGAACAGACCTGAGGTCTTTCAGTACTGGGAGATAATATGCAGAAAACCCATGTAAGCGAACTGGACATTCTGAAGCCCAGCTGGCCATCTCCCAGCAAAGTCTTCCTCAAGCTTCTTTTTGTGAAACGCCCTTGACACTCAGCAATTGTCCTTTGCGTTAGTTCAAAAATTTTACCTATATCCATCCCCTAACCTCTTATCACTTATAAATTCTGTGGCTTTATAAAACTCTTTAGGGTTCACCCAAAGTAGCTCTATTCTCTTCTCCTGGGAACTGTAGGAGCATCCTGTAGTAGAACAGTTGCTGAAACAATCATGAGCTTCTCCATCTCTGTCTCTGCATGCAGGAGAAGAAACATACATTAGTTTGCTCAAGAGAGCCTTTTGCAAGGTCTTCCTGGGAGGTAATAATTCTTTTCTGCTCGCAGCTTTAAATTTTGAAGTGACAGCAGTACTTGGAGTGGACTTGTCACATCAGATTTTGTTGGGTTTTTTTTCTCTTTTTTAAACACTGCTAAAATTATCCAGTAAAGCATTTGTGTTCAGTATTTATCTTGTTTAGTGCTTCAGAATTGGGCCACCTGTGTCTGCTTCTGTAACTGTAAATGTACGTAGCAATTAAGGGATGTGTAGAACATTAGGGGCAATATCTCCCTTTATAAGCTAGTCAAGAAACTGCAAAAAATCAGTGCCACTCTTGCCTCAGTACACCTCTTCCTATGTATAAGATCTGCCATAAAATGAAAGCTTTCTAAATGTTTAAATTGCTAGATGGGTAGCTTATTAAGAGGTGGCTAGATTGGTGGTGTAGCTCTGAAGCAGAAAGCAGCACAGGGACAGGAATGACAGGAGTCCTAATCAGAGCTCTGGGTTTTCAACCTCAGTCCAGCCCTTTGTCCTCACCTGTCTGTTAAAAAAGGAGACAGGCACATTTTTATAGGAGGGGAAGGCCGTGCAGGAGCCATTCCCAGAGTTAACACCTGAAGAGCACAGACATGTTCCGCCTCAATCCTGTCTCATCTGAAGAAGCATGAAGGTAGGCTGTGTAAGTCTGGAAATTTAGAAGGCTCTTCCGGATTACTAATGACAGAGATAACAGAAAAAAGATTAAGAGGTTTGTGCTGCTTACTGCCAAATATTTTAAGCAGCTGACCAAAGAATTGTATTTTTTCAAATAGTATTTCAGGGGGATTTGTAGAGAAACCATTGTTGCCAAGTTACATACTTTTATCTGCAGAACTTACATAGGTATCACTTAATCTTGCGTTTGGTTAATGAATTAGTGAAGCACGTATTTTTAACTTTGTGGCATGAGCTGCTGCTTGTCAGTGTGTGCTTTGATGCTCAAAGATCCGTGTCATCTCCTTTTCCTGATGTTTCTTGCATGTTAACTGGTAATGCAGATCTTGTCTCTGCCCTGATGCAGGAGGCATTATGTGATGACTGTCAGTAAAGTTCTTGTGTGCTTATTCCCATATGCTTTCCGTTGGGCACTGATGTGCTTCATTGCGTCGCAGACTGTGTACTTTGCCAGAAGTCCCAGACAGAGCAACGCAATTCAATAGTCCTCTGCCATCTGCCACTCCAGTCCTCTCTTGCACCTCTTAGCCAGGGCAATCCACAGATAGTTTATCTTCGCTTAGTTCTTGATGTATGTAATTCATTTAGTGCTCATGTTTAGGTGTAGCTTTTTGCCCTTAACACCAATGAAATGATATAGAATCTTCTGCAGCTCCTGCAAGAGTAATACCTTAAAACAGAAGGCTCAGTGCAAAAATACTGGGTGTACAGCAGTATGGTGATGTGCCTCTGTCCAGAACACTAAATATCAACCCTTTGTTTTTCACTGCTGCTCTTGGTGTTAGCAGGATGTTTGATGCTTACTGATTTAAAAATCCCTAGTATGCAAGAATCATGGTCACTAACAAGGAATATGATTACAGTGAAAAAATTTTATGCCTTGTGGGTCAGGCAGACAATTTATCTATTTCTTAAGGTAGCAGGGTGAGGTTATGGTGGACAATGTGATAAGTAGGCACCACGAGTCTACATTTACTCAGTCCCCAGTTACAAAGCTATTTTTACCTCCTGCATTACAACAGTTCTTTATTTCTAGTTTGTAGATAGTAAAACATGATTCTATTTACAAATCATGAGCAGACTTGCAGAAGAGCACTGTGGAGTAATATATCATTTCGCAGGGAAGGCAAGTTAGTAGCCAGGTAGCCTGTCTGATGGCTAACATACATTGACTCTTAGCCTTTTGGAGGCCTCAATGCTGGATCACCCAAGCACTGGAGACAGAAGATTTAACTCAGGTTACTGACTAACATCCAGGTCTCATGTGTCATTTTAACCTGAGAGGTCAGTGCATGTACAGACTGCCCATCCTCTAGCAGGAAGCAGAAGAGGCAAGGTACCATGCGAGCATACTCTGAGAAGGAGCTGAGTGTGGAAATCACCAAGTCAGCCAGATATGCTCTTACACACATGCAATCACAGCGTGGCTTTGTACTGCTGTACAGAGGTCAGGGCTTTGAAACTAATACAGAGAAAAAGCTGTAGTTTGATCGGAGCAGCCTATTGATGTAGTAGGCTGTCTGGTACTGAAGCTGGCCTGGCAATAGCTTTGGCATTGCGTTAGTTTCTACTACCACAGAGAGGGAATCGGCATTTCTGATAGACTTAGGGCCCTTCTTTTGGTGTAGGCAGCTTGGAAACATAAAAAGTTCCCTTTCATAGAATCCTAGAAAGGTTTGGGTTGGAAGGGACCTTTAAAAATCATCTAGTCCGACCCCCTGCCAAGGGCAGGGACATCTTTCACTAGATCAGGTTGCTGATTAGGTCCAACCTGACCTTTAGGNCCTCAGTGTTCTTTTGTTTTGGTTTTTTTTAATGTAATAATGTCTAAATTTACTTTTACAGTGGATGTTTTAGTAGCGTGTATTTCAGTGGAAACAATAGCAAGGGTCACTGTATAGTTTTGGGAAAAAAAAAAAAAAGCCAAGTTACAGGCTCCTCTAAATGTTTTATAGCATGTTACTGTTTTTTTTTTTCTTTTATTCTCCTTTGCATAACACTGTAAATATTTAAATATGGCTCCCAAAAATAAAATCTCTATAAACTGTTGAGCTCCTGTGGGAAGCTCTAGGGATATGGTGTGCTAAGTTAGAACTGGTTGAATGCATTTTAAAAATAACTTTTGGCTGTAATTGTTTGCTTCAACAACTTTGACTAGTGGTCAGAAGAGGCAGGGTGCAGTCCAGCCTGCTGGCGACCACGGAGAAGCTCTGAGGTCCAGGTTCTGCCTCCAGGTTCCAGCTTCTCCTGAGCAGCTGGGTTGAGGGATGACTTCTGTAAGCTGCCAGTGTGACCACATACTGGGCAGCACTGGACTGTCTTGGTTTAGACACAGCAGAAACCTGCAGTCATTACAGAATATTCCTGTTGGTTTGCAGGGAGTTTAAAGCTGAGAGAGAAGGTTGGATTTCTATTTCTGTTGCTTAAGCTTTCTAAGCAAAGGTTTTCTTCAGGAGTGGGAGTTAGCACTGCCTTTGCTTACTAGATTCTTGAAATTAATCCTGGCTGAAATGAAATCAGAGTCATGTTTGTTCTGTTTTGTCAATCTCCTGCCCACTTTATGTTGTAATCATATGTGTGCTATTAAAAAGACCAATGGTCAAAGAAATCCTCTTAGAATTCACACTTAGCCTAAACTTTGCTGTTTTCTAGCTGTTACTGATCTTATCTGGCTACTGATTTCACACATAAATGTGTGTATGTGTGTCATATATATATTTTTTAAAACTAAGAGAACATTCAGCACTTCAAATAAACAGCCGTTCTCTTACTAATCTGTGAGTGTACTCAGTGTTAAGATCTTGAACTGATTCTCCTACATTAATTGTTGCAATTAATAAAATAGTGTATTAGATGATAAAGTGTGTGTATTACAGAGCACATTATTGGTTACCTGGCTTATCAGTTAGTTGTGTATTAAAGCAGACAGTATTTAGACAAATAATTAGATACTTCTTTGACCCTGTTTTTTATGTATAAAATAAAAGAGTACCAAGCATAATCTGATTCATGGGGGCTTATTGTAATGCTATTCGTATTCATCTGGGAAAGTACAGAAAGTTTACATTTTTTTCTCATTTAGAATGTGTAGTAGACTGAAGTTTGTCTCTTCTGGATGTTTTTTAAGAAAATTTCTGGAAAAAAAGTGGTATGCATGGTCTTTATCTGAGGATTGTCCATATAGGTAGCTCAGGTTCACTCCTGATGGTTTTTGTCAGTTTGTATCTTTGCTGGGGTGCCTAGCAGACCAGTAGGGGTCACTCTGTGCATTGAATTTAGGAAATATGTAAGGCATTTTAATTAGTATGCTGGCACACTTAAAAATAATAAATCCTAGAAAAGAATTGTACTCTTATTTATTATGTTATTCTATTGTCTTTGAGTCAGGAGTATCTATACAAAACATATATAATAGTTAACATTTTATAAGCTAACTGCAAAGTGCGGGTATGTCACGACTGGATGTCTAATGATACAGTTTCAGGAAGGTCTGACTTTGAGAGGGTCTTCACAGTTTGCTAAAAAATGGAGTGTGCTGAAAAGAAAGTGATTCTGGCTGGAGCTGCTGTATTTCCATGCCCTAACAGAATAAAAGAGGCTGGAAAGTCTGGTGAGGTCAATGGGCCATATAAATCCTTCTGTAACATTTTCTTCCATTTCACTCAAAAAACAAACTTTAAGGCTGTTTTAACATGTCTAGTGGAAAGATACTAAACATGTTTTAACTTCTAAAATGTGCATCTGTTAAATGAAGTAGATGGCTGATAATATCCTGTTCCTCTAAGTCGAGTGGTTAATCGTGCAACTAGTCGATAATCAATGTGGTCACTTCAAACCAATATATAAGATCCATCTGTTTCCAGTTTTTCTGTACTGGCAATGTTGTGAAATATCTCTTTCCCTCCTGCCCTCCCATAAAATCTATATCTTATGATTTGAAATGTTTTCTGTATAAGGTTGAAGAAGGATGAAAGGACATAAGCATCTTAAACCTTTTGTTAATGGGGTGTTTATCCAGTTTTAAATTAAATATGAAGACTGAGATTTGTGGTTTGTAATACTTTTATTACTGAGATTTCTTAATGGGGATTGCATTGCACATAATTAGATGGAACTAGCTATGCTGTTTATTTTCATAGCCTTCCCATGATCTCCTCTTCCACACTTAACTACAGTAGTTTCTGTACGTGTGTTACTCTGTGCCACATTTGTGCCTTCAGGAGTTCACATATGGATCTCGGCCCTTATTTCAAAATGTTTTGAAGCCATTGAGAATCTTCAGTGTAAGTGATCTGTGGAGAAAGCCCTGTTTCCCAGAAAAACCACACCAGTCTGGTGGCCTAGCTGAGATCCAGGACCGGAGAGGTCAGTTTCATGATTGAGGCAAGTCACAGTGGTCTGGTAGTTTGCTTCAGAAAAGCATGGAGAGCCATGTGGAGTCATGTGTAACTGAGATAGAGAGTAAGAGCATATTTGTAATAATATTTGCTTCAGCGGCTGCCTGTATGTATAAAGTGATTCATTTCTGTAGAACTGGTGTAACAGCAGCTGGGAGCAGAAAGGTAATAGCACGATAGTAAGCAGCAGTATTGCTTGTTTTTCTGTGCCTGCTGAGATTTGCTTAATTTGATTGATGAGCAGTATCTGAAAACTTGTGCTGATCACTTTGACAAACATTCCACTCTGACAAGAGAACCAAAGGTCTGCACAAATGTGTGTCATTCTTCCTTTTTTCAATTAATTGGTTGAAATTGTAGTTATATTGGTAATTTGTGCATTATAATAAATAATCTCTTTGTTTCTTCCTTTCCTTAACTGTTGTGTCTTTACTAAGAGTTAGATATCATGGGAGAGAGGGAGTGGTGGAGAAACAAGTGGTAGAAGAAAGTATCGTTCTTTTCCTTGTATTCTAATTTTATAAAATTGATATTTTGCTTGATTAAGTATTCTAAAAAGTGATATCTTGAAAGAACAGAAATGTCTTCAAATGGCGATGATATATTTTTGATTGGAAGAGAATAACAAATTTAGTAATCCTGTAACAAAAAGCTATGAGATCTTTTCAGCAAATGTTACTTGAATTACCAAAATCACTTCAGCTTCGGTGTAGGTATTTTTTAGTGTAGCATTAGACTACTTGTTTTTCCCTCTTCTAATGTTTGTTTTCTGCATCTCCAGTGAAGTCATTGTAGCTTAAGTGAATCACAGCTTTTCTTGCTTCTCTCTTCCCCCAGGTATACTGATTGTTCTGGTCATCTAAGCCTAAAATATTTTAACACCTTTATGTGTAGCCTGTATTTCTTCAAAACTGATCTTTGGAACAAAACCTTTCTCTCTTTTTCATTTCAAATATACTATTATCTTATCAATTATACTATTATGCTTATCAAAACTCTAAAAGATTGAACGTGTGAATATTTCTACCTCTTCAGTTGATGAGTATGTAGCAAAATCCTGCAGTGGCTCAAATCAGTGGTATGTTGCTAACATGGTAGCAACTGAGATTATTAGTTTCAGTTAGGTAATACTAATAGTTACCATAGCACATGCCTCTTAACATGACCTGCCTATAATTTATTCTGATGGTTAATGATAAGTGAGTAGTGCTAATTGGAAGATCATAGTATCTTTTTTTTAAAAGGGAATATTTGGTTAGAGCAAATGTTTGTTGTATTACTCAGTGATTAACTGTATTACTTTTTGAAATTTTTTTCTTCAAAAAAGCTATCCATTCTGAGGTCGATCGAAATAAGTCTTTCCAAGAGAGTTCAGGGTTTTGATATGAATTAGGAAGATGACAAAATGTCAGCATACCAAACTACACTTTCAAACAACAACTTTGTGAAAAAGATACCAGAAAAAAAAACTGAAATTCTTTTGCTTCTTCATTCATGGAGGAAACATACACTCGTCTCTCTTCAAAATATATCCAAAGGATGGGTTTTTTAAATATGTTGTACAAGATCACCAAATTTGTATGTTCAGACCAGATAAAGCAAACAAGTGCCAGGATCTGAGAAGATAAAAATATTTTATCACTTTATTGACTGAAGCAATGTTTCTGTGGTTTTAAATGAACATGTGATTCTTTTTTTCTTTATGTGCTGCTTGTCTGTACATACATTATAAATTTTGATTCTATTTAGGCTTTTTGTTCTTAAGTCACAGATGTAGTGATTTACCTTTTTTAAACTCAATCTCATTTTTAGGTATATTTGTACTTAACATAAAAAA
>VZTL01062063.1:239-13274 GCA_013400535.1 Scopus umbretta | reverse complement strand
GTTGCCGACTGGGGTTAAACTATAACACACACTCTCTGCCCCAAAACTATCTTTAGCTCATTTATTTTTGATCTGTTAAAACATCTCAAGTGGAAAAAGAATATAAAAGCATGAAGATCACCATACCTCTGAATCAAAATCCATGAGTAGAACAATTTTGTCTCTGATAGAACTGAAAAGATTGTGCTTGTGGATCAACTGGAAGACATCCTTGTGCCTCAGAGTTAGGTAAATTTCTAGGGCTTTGCCATATCGCTGGTCATAAGTATACCTGATAAAAAAGAATGTTATAATACGTGCAATCTTATATATCTAAGTGTAGGAAAATTGCCTATGAGGGAAAATATAAATATACTCTCAGATGTAAAGCTTGTTGGATGCTACTTGATTTGATGAATAGCTAAATAGTTGCTGTGATTCACTTTTGTTAAAAGGAAATAAAACCCTGGGCAACATTAATTTCAACTCTGTTTGTATGAGCCACCTCATTTGTGTTCTGATCTGCGGTTCTCTGCATTTTCAGCCTAGAACCAGATCAGTTTTGGCACATTTTCCAGTCACAATTTCCAGCCATGCAATAAACCTAAATATACTACTTTTGAAATAGGGGGGAAAAAACACCATTTTATTTTCCTGTAGGTAATTCTGAAATGCACACTTCACAAAAGAGGCTTCCTCTGACAGCATAAAGAGGAATGCTAGCTATTTGCTTTGGAAAGAGGAGTAGTAAATCCAATCTGATACTAAATTCTTTGCTTTCATACTCATCATACACTTTATAAGGAAGGGAAAAGAATTGCTAAGCTGTGCACTCAGCAGAGTGGAGAGCAGAGAAAGCCGATACTCTGTAGACCGCTGCAAAGCAGATATTTCTGTTAAGAGAGTTAGGCAAATATTTGTAAACTATAGTATATTTCAAGCTTTTGTTTCGTAACAGGAGTTTAAAATTCTACTCACAATTCTGCAAGTGTCTGTAGCAAAGTCCTGTTCTGTGGATCTTTCTTCAGGTGATCCACTACAGCTTGAACTATGATTGTGTTGTTGTAGAGATCTCCAGGCCACTCTTTTATTAGGGTTGCAAACCCCTAAAAGTGTAAGAGATTGTAACAGAAATAGAAAGAACTGCCTAAGGAACATTTCAAAACATCAAAGCTTTGGCTAAGCCTCTGAGATGATACCTGCTGTGCTTCACCTCTAAGCCACTTTTACGTGCCCACAGATGTGCACAGTGCAGAACACAGATTTTCCTTTTTAGGGCAATGTTATCAAGATTCATGAAGCTGGGTCTCTTTCAGGTGCTGTATGCTTTGTGCAGCACCTTGACCACTTCTGCTACATTAAACAAACCAAAAAGTAATAGCATTTATAATAAGTAACCAATCTCACAGTATTTGCACGCTCTTAACAACGTTTTACCTATTCTTTTAAAATCTACACCAAAATTCATTTTTTGATCTTTTCGTTATTATTATATTTTCCATTGAAAATCTGTTTGAATACAACAGAGCATTTGCTATCATAACTCCACATTGCTGAGGGTGTTTTGCTGACAACAGCTATCATATGTGGACATGTCAGGCTGCAGTACCTCATAGTCACTCTCCAAAAACTCATGCAGGACCATTTCATAGATCAGAGGTTTCAAAACTGGATCCCGTCTAGGCAAGTAACGACTAATTGCCTATAGGAACAAGAGAACAAAGCGTCAGAAGGGGAATGACATGTAACATCCTGGTACATTGGAGATAGAAAAAAGAATTGTTGTGAAACAAAAAAAGCTATATGCAAAACATGTTTTTTTGTAAACATTGGAAGTGCTGTATATTCATATTTGTAACCACAATCCTAAAGTTATTTACTTTAGGATTGCACATGCTGGAATTGTATTACCTATCTGAAAGATTTTTCATTAGAAAGATAGTGGTAAGATACTAGTTAGAATGGGAGTATCAGCCATTGCACTTAGAGAAGTCTGAATACTTACTGCTAGCCATTTAGAAAATAAACCCACAAAAAAACCCTCAGAAAAAGAAAAACTTCAAAATCCATTTTGTCCAGTCTTGGTCTTATATCTTGTAAAAACGTGTAAGCATTCATTAGCAGAAAAATGTGTACTTTCGATTTATGCCTTACTGTGAGGTCACTACATTTTATGGAGAGTTCTGTTTTGCCAACTATTTTTACATACCCAAATGAAAATTAATTTGAGAATACATCTCTCCATGGAAAGGGTGAAGGTGTGTGATCTGTTGCTCTATCGGAGGTGTTAAGGAACTGCATTCTGGCAGGCAGGAGACGAGAACCTGCCAGAATGCATCAGCTCATGCCCTGGAATTTCAGCACAGCATCTTATTAGCACTATTATTCCATGCAACTAGAGGCCAAGGTTATTACTGCCTGCCAAAATAAACCCTACCGCTGCCAGCTGTGTTGGGATTTTGGGGTTTGTAGCTGAAGGCCCGACACTGATGAAATTCCTCCAAATGCTCAGAGATATTGCCTGTTGCCCACTAATGGCACATGGTACAGTAGCATTTTGTTACTGAAGTTGCATGAACAAAGCAGGAGAAATAACATCACGTTACATCTTTTTTTTTTTTTTTCACTTTTATAGACAGCAATGACTATTCACAACAAATTATCCTAGTATTTAAATCAAAACAATTGTCTGAGTTATATATTTCATTAAAGTCTTCCATCCGTAGGTGAAAAAGGAGGCAAAAATAAGACCAATTAAAAAAACCATTGTTAATTACTATGCAAAAATTAAAAGTTCATTGCTTACAGGAAAGCTCTTCTCTCCCCATGCTGTTTGAGCTCAGCCACTCTTTGAAACATAGCACACTGCCAACCATCAGCTCCAACCGTCTGTCACAGAATTTAATAGCTAACTCAGGGCATCGTCTTGCCAGCTGCCCTGGGGAATCATATTCCTCCTCAAAAAAGCAGGCTGGACATCAGTTGGAGACTCGAAGGCAGAGGCTGTTTTCATACCCACATTCTACATTCCTGCCACCTCCTAAATAAACAGCCTTGCCCAACAGGCTTTGTTGCAACTCTTGGCTGCAGTTTGGCCTCACGGTGAGCTGCGGAGCAGTGCAGCTGCCTCGCTGCGTGGGGGCCAGGCTGCCTCAGGAAGGAAATCTCTCCTGCCCCAATTCCCACTGCTCTGAAGGAAAAGTGCAACCATGTCCTGCAGTTTGGCCCCTGTGCTCAGCAAAGACTGAGAAGCATCCAAGTTATTTTTAAGCCTAGGCACAAAGGTGAACTAAGACCTGTCCTGGAGGTTACAAACTCTTTCTATTTTATTTTTAAGCAGTAGTTAAGAAGCAAGGTCAGATGAAAACTCCAGAATCAGGATGTCTTTGTATTAATTCCTGAACCACATGGTGAAAGTGGCTTTAAATAAAAAGAGGATACTATACACAGAAATATTTTCTTCCTTTGTTTCTTCTTAAGACCTGTTTTCAGAATTTTGATAAATAGGTATAAAGGCAGGGTATACACATGAAAGTTGATAAAAGTTGACATGAGATAGCCTAAAACATCTCACCACTAAGCCCAAACCGCAATTATTTATTCCTCAGAGGATACCTATGAGATGAAAGAGGCTGTCTGGATAATGCTGCTCTATGCTATGCCCACCGCAGTCAGGTGAAGTCCTTCACGTGTCCTCTAGCCAATGTTTGGTCATTAAAGCCTTGCTGCTGCTAGCTGATCATCCTGCACCCCTGCTGGCCGTCACTGCTGTCACAGCAGAGTCAACAGAACGGAGCATATCCCTCATGCCACAACGGCCAACACTCGCACTCGCACAGTTTGGCATCTGCCTCTAAATCCACCTTCCTCAGCCGTTTGAACTGAGACATTGGATTTTTCAGTGAAGTAACTCGAGCACAAGCATGTAACCCCATCAAGCCACCACTGCTGGAGGAAGAGAGGAGCAAATCGTTGCAAAGCTCTAAAATCTTGAAACTGCCATAACAAAGGTTGCTAGAGGACATTCACCAAAGACAGAAGAGACATCAAGATACCAAAATGCAGCCTCTGGTAGCCAGACAAGACCTTTTAGTACAGAACACTCAAAAAGCCCCTAAACCCACAAGCAAACAAGTAACACACACATCCCACAGGCTTTGACATCGGGGTATCACTAATTAGTCCCTCTGCAGGAAGGGAAGTGTAAACCTTTAGTTTTACTGCCACTTTAGTTATTGGCAAATCACGTTATATTGGCAATGTCAGATTTCAGGCAACTGCTTATATGCAGTGCAAATTCTTTACAAAAATTCCCTTTCAAAATACACTTTGTCTTCAAATTTCAAATAGAGTCTCCTCATCAGGGCTTAAAGCCATTATAGCCCAGTTACACTATCATGTTTAATACTTGCTGGTTGGATAAATAGGTAAAAATTCCAAACAGCATACAAGTGACCCTAACCATTTCAAGAACCACCTCATTTAGACCTGGCTTAACTTAGTTCACCCTTCATGATATTCAGGTATCTTTACGAACTTGGGAAACGTTATATGTGATTGAAATAGTAAAATAAGAAAGGAATCTTCTAGAACTGCAGCTTGAAGCTGAATAATGTAATGGACTGCATCTTATGTTTTTCTAAGTCTGATTTCAAGGGGCTGAAAACAACCAACTGTTTAGAAAGGCAGTAATTTAGCAGCGATTTTTTTGCAGCAAACCTGCAAATATTTTTATATTTTACAGTCTGCTGGATGACATAAGTGGAGACAAGAAAAACATCCATTCCAGACACTTGCATCCAAAAACCAAAATAAACTCAAAAGGACTAAGAAGCAGTGTATCAAAATTTCACCTGTACCTGCACTCAGGTCCTTTATTGGATTGAAATAAAGAGACAGAAACATGAGATTTCATCTTCCAAGGTGGCAAAGAGTACACTGAAACACTAAGAACTCGTACAAAAGGCAAGGCTGTTCTCGCACTGGCATGGCTCTAAAACAAAAGCCAGACATTTCTGAAAACCGTAATGCTGAAACACTTTCAACTCTTTGAACAGAATTAAACAGCTCAAAACCAGCAAGGGACTGCATGCTGTGAGATCTTAATAATATGTCCTTTTTGGCTCATTGAGTTTGAATAGGAAGACATAAAATTCAGATATAAATGTACATGCGTTACCAAAGGGAGTGTGCATAATGTTTTCTACTGGTTTGGCAGTGACAACGCTATAGCCTTATGTCCCAGGCAATTTATTAACTGAGAATCTCACATTAAATGTGTACCGTTATGGTAGCTGGCTTGCAACCAGGGAAAACACAAGACAGGACAGACTGCTCTTCTTTCTTGCCACCATTTCTAGCACACAGCATAGGTTTTCCCTTTTGATTTGCAATTTAACTATTCTTTGACACTTAAGCTGCAGCTCTGCTGCAAGGGACTTGGATTTTCAGGAAAGGCTGGCACACACAGAGGCTATTTTCCTTAAGAGTCGGGGTAGGATTTTTCAGGACATACTGAAGGGAGTGAAAAGTAAATGGGAAAGATTTATTTAACTGTGAGCATCTTTGAAAGTAAAGTCCTTGGGGGGTGGGTCTTTTACTTGCAGGCTGTCAACAAGTTAAAAATAGGTAGCCGAGTACCTGGATGTGCCATGCCTCCAACCCTGTTTTGAGACTTGTTAACATATACACATCAATCTGAATGACAACTGAGATGTGGGGCAGAAATTTTGAGGGCAGTGTTATACCCTGCTACTACACTAGTGCCATTGAATGTGATCCTTTAGATAGTTGGTCAAAACATGCAGGAAATACAGCATGCCAATTACTTGAGTTCAGAGATACAAATTAACTTACCTTAAGCTGACCTATTTCTTTAAACTTGTAAACTTCAAATTCCCAGAGTTCTGTGTTTTTGCCAAGAATCTTCTGGCACTTTCTGGAAGGAAGGTGCAGAAAGTACAAAAGTAGGTATACAGAGTAATACAGATGTGACAGCATTATTGTAAGGATTCTTTTCTCCTTTCTTTTCCCTGTCAAGACACTTATTTTGGCAACCATTGCTTCAAGCAGGGTATGCTGGGTACTCTCCCTTTCAGGTCTTACAATTTCTTTGCATCCAAGGACTTGACCGCTTACTATGCATGCATCCTTACTGATTAGGGCCATGTTAGCTTTTAAGTGACATTTTAAATCTCTTCCAAGTAAAACTGAGCACTTAAAAAGATATGCTTATACATACTTGTACAAGAAAACACAAATCTTAGGTGGTTTCTGATCCTTATTTTAGATACCCAAATTTGACATTTTTGTTTATACCCAGTAACCACAAATTATTTTCTGATGGTCTTAGATATAATGACACACTAATAAGATCATTAACATCCAAAGAAAACCTCAATTTTGAAAATCTAGTTTGAGTGAAAAAAATCAAGGGTTATTTTCAAAAATATGTATGTCTCAATTCTAATTAAACTTTAGAAAGATTACAGTAATTTTTGGGTCACTACAGGGAAG
Organism: Scopus umbretta; assembly: GCA_013400535.1. Lineage (NCBI taxonomy): Eukaryota > Metazoa > Chordata > Aves > Pelecaniformes > Scopidae > Scopus > Scopus umbretta. The sequence continues at coordinate 6,779 of VZTL01062063.1, read as the reverse complement.
AAAGTGTAGGGCACAATAACACATCTGTGTTTTCTTCAGAAACTCCATAACACACAGGAAAATCAACATCACAAAATACTTCTGAATCAATAATTTGCTTTTGCTTTTTCCTCACACAGATACACTTCAGCCAGCAAAGAAAATCTTTAATACGTTACCGAGCAGCCAGGTCATACTCTCCTTTCTCTACTAGGTGATTTATATAGGCTAAGCCAATGTCCTAAAGGGAATAAAAATAAGGAATTAGTTATAAAAGTTTGGAAGTCAAATACTTGACTGCCATAATAGCCATCATTTCAGCTGCACGCATCGTTGTTAGGTCAAGCACCAGGCCCTAAATGGGTACTCCCGGTTCTCCTTTAGATGTAGAGCCCATAGACCAGTCAATACAAAATACTTGCCCAGACCACTCACAGGTTCAAATTAACATGATCTTTTAAATAATTCTCGTAATGACATTGACACTGGGAGGACTGTGCCACCTCCACATATTAAGGATTGTTCCAAACACATGACTGATCTGTCAGTGCCTGCATTAGTTATCTCAAAAATAAAACCACCAGCCCTTGTATGAAACACCTTCTTTTTCAACACAAAGTTTGCAGAAGGGAAAAACATTGACTAAGAATATAAATCCTAGTGCTGCTCCATAAGGTAAAGGAATTACCAAGAATTTAGCAAGATTATTACATAATAAATTTTATTACATTATTTTATTACATTTTATTACATTATAAATTCCCCTCTCAAGTGTTTATCACACAGGTCAGTTGCAAAATTATTTTGGTAGGCATTTAATATATTACAATTTTGGTGAAACAATCATGCCTTATGCTGTAATCCCAACGTTGGTGTCAAGGTCAATGCAGCCCAGTGCACCCACTGCTTAAGAATCATATCACTAAAAGCACATTGTTTCCAGCAAAAAACAGGGTTGTACAACGAAAAAAAAAAACAAACCCAAACTCCTTATTTTCTGCCAAAAAAATCCCATTTGGGTCTTCTGAGGTACAACATAAAATTTTTTATCAAAATCAAGGACAGTACTGAGCAGAGCAGAATATAAACTGAGGTACCTAACAACTTCAATTTTTCAATCTACTACTAAGTTTTAAAAAACCAAAAATCATGCACATACACCAGATTTTAGCATTTCATTCCACTACAGGAACCACCTTTGTACTTTCCACTTCACCGTTCTCAAGAATAAAGATTTGCAGCAGTTTCTTTCTCCTGTGGGCCAGCTCCTCAGTGAGCAGAGAAGACAATATATAAGGAAAGGAGCCGTACACCCTTGGTTGTTTAGAACCCTTGCATTCTGCTCAAGAGGTGCAGAGGGCCAGTGATCATTACTGCAACCTAAAAAATCCCCAAGACCACCAGACTTACCAGGTGGTGTTGAGTGTGGTATCGCTGGTCTGATTGCTGCCGGGCAGCAAGAGCATGAGTTGTTTTAAACCCCTGTACCACTGATTCTTCGCTTACAGCTTGATGTCAACATTTTTTCCCTCAACACATTCCGTGGGTTTTGCATCAGAGACCAAACACTCAAAAGCTCTGTTTGTATATATACCCACACTAAATTTCACCCTAGCAGAACAAGTTTTTGCAAACCAAGAGACAAGCTTCCCCCTCACCCCCACCTGTATCGCCAGGACCTCCTTTAAGAATTCTTTACATCTTTTGCAAGCGTCACAGAGCAGCTAAATCATACAAACTCTGTGATAGGTGATGGCATGCCATTAGGTCTTGATTCAGCTTCTGGACTACGCAAGAAGTAAAGAATTTTTAAGACATATACAGCATATATATTATAGCAGTAATCTGGCTAAAAATTAAACACATCTTCTAATACTTTGTACTTAAATACAAACTTCCATTTAAAGAAGCAGCAGTACTAATGAAATACCAATGTGTTCACACTGAGGTCAAGTTAAACAAACGAAAAAAGAGCTAAAATTAGTGATGCTTTTGTGGCTATTAAATTATCCCTGTCTTTCATCTTAAACATTGATACCCTTTGCTGCTCTGTGAAGGAGCTGTAAACACAGGAAATAACTATACAGGAGAAAAGGAGCTTAACTATGTATAATAATGAGAATTGCAAAGCAACATGAAAGAGCTAGATGTGAAACTGCAACTGAATTTCAATAGCATTTAAAAGGTCTTCCAATCACACCTTTTAAACTCCTGCCAAAACCCTGTCACATGTACAAGGTAAAAGTTAGAGAAATGTGTCACCCCACTCCCCGCCCCCAACATCTAATATTGTGATACTGTGTTACTTGAAACAGCAGCAAATTTAATACAAAAGTAAAAGCAAAAAACCCACCCCACCAGCAGAGAAGTGCAATTCTCTTCTTTTTAATGTCAATAGCACCTTCAGATGCTTTCGTGTTTCACACACTAATATTCCAAAGGCAGCAAATTGAATGCTATTTGGAGTATGCCTAACAGCTATTGTATGGTGCAATAGAGATAAAGACTGGAATGTATTTGTAGCATCTCACAGCGTTCTAAAAAATACCAGATATTTTGTTTTGAAAAAGAATTTTTGAGACTTACCAAAATCTTGTGCTTTTTTATGGTTTTCTGACTTATCTCAGCTGCCATCAAAGCTTCCTATGTTCAAAAAGTAGAAAACAGAGATACTAGCCAAATACACAAACTTTCAATACAGAAAGCTCTAGAACTGCATAAATCAAGTATTTTTCAGAGCAGGGTGTTTGAAGCACTAGAATTTTTAATGCCATGGTTGGATGAACAGCTTTAAATTCACACTCAAACAAAAGCAGTCAACCACAGAGAAAACTACTTTTGTTTCCATCTGGGTTCACTCCACATTACTATATTAGGATCAAATAGCAAGATTACGACGAAACAGACAATGCAATCGCATTGGATCATTTTCAAAGAAGAATGCTTCACTACCAAAACCTGCAAAAAAAAAATCATCAGAAAAGGGGGTGGGGGAAGGCTACCTTTCACTTTCCCAGCCCAAAAGTCTTATCCAGTCAGACTGATTTATATCTAAGTGTCATTTGCCATTCTTCTACTTCTTTCAACTGTACAGAAACAAAGCTGGCACTTTTACAAACAAAATTAAGCCTTTAGCATACATCATAACACACAAGCTATCTACTACCTTGAATGGCTTTCACAAAGGCACACGCGCAGCTGTCACTTGCAAATTACTGGAGTCTTCAGGGACCAAATGCTGTGATTTACATAAACTCCAAAACTGCACTCATCATATGAGTTTGCTATTCAGATGCAAAAGCATTCACAAGGATTTAAACAAATCTGCATGAGGAATATCATGACTGCATTAACAAAAGGAATAAGTGCTGAATGGCTTTCCCACTTTTTTTTTTTTTTTTTTTTTTAATGGGTGTCCAACAAATAACACATGAATAAGAATTTGCAAATTACTTTATGCATCGTAACAAGTATTCTAAGTCATTAACTGCAGGACATCAGAATCCAGAACACAGGGTGCATGTTGACATTGTTTGTAAGAATTTATTATTGGTTTAGGTGTTTAGATATACGTGCTTAAACACACCAATACTTATGCAACCAAATACTGAGCCGCCTTCTTCTAAGGGAGCTATATACCTTTGTATTTTAGTATTGGCTCTGCTTTTTTGTGAGTAACACTATTTTCAGCACCAATACTTACAGTTCAAGCCGATATTATTTTACTTTCAAAAGCTTCAACACTGAAGGGAAGTAACGCGGAGCAATGCACAGTGCCCTAATACAACCTTTTGTTCTATAGTGGAAGCAATAGAAAATGGGAAAAATCTAATATTGCCCACCAAGTCCATTTCCCTTCCCTCTTTAGTTGGGATAGATCTAGAAAAATATCCACACAGCTCCTTAGTTAACAGTTCTGCTGCTTTAAAACCAAAACCCATCTTTAGTAATTTTCAGTGACAGCTAATACATTTCATATCTGATGCTGAGAGCAGTATTCACAGCATCTAATTCAGCTACCTCACTTGGGTGCAATTCAGGTGAGTTGTTTCAGTAGGAAGACTAACTCTCCAGAGAGATGGAAAGATGTATAGTCAACTCCTACCCTTTACAAGCATTTAGTCAATGACGGTATGAACAGAAACTGTTTGATCCAAATGACCTAGCAAAGTTCATCATCCCACCCCAATTTCCAAACCAGGAAAGCCTGAAGGAAAGAATGTAAAAATTACTTCGTATTTCTTCTTTTCAAGAAGCCAGTCAATGTGGTCATCTTGGTCCCGCTCTTTAGCCACAACCACGTCTCTTGGGCTGATGATATAAAAAAGTGATTCACCTTCCGAATACTCTGTAAATGCATACACAGCTTTATTATTATTGTATTTTCCTTAAGTAAAGCCCTGCTTTTTAGTACACCCTTGAGGGGAATTTAAAAAGAGGAGATGCAAGCAAGACAGCAAGGCTACTCCTGCAGAACATGCTTGTTTGGGAAGCTGTATTCTCCAATAAATTAAAACTGGTTTAAATGGCAAAATAGCTTTCAAAAAAAAAAAAATCACTACAGCTTATAGCAAATTCTGATTCATCCACTATGTGTAAACTTTATGATGGTTTAGAACACATTATTATACTTTTAGAGGACTATTACACTACATAGCTTGCAATAAACTTATCCTCCCCATCAAGGTCAAGGCCATCAAAAGCATAAATGATAGATGCCATAACCCCTGGGGACACAGCACATCATTACAGCAATGCATTTGCAATGCTATAAGTTAAGGTTATATGTATAATGCATTTGCTTATACCATAAGCCTTTATTTTTGAGTAAGCTCGAAGTAAAAATGTACTTAAAGGTAAAATCAAGCACAGAAGATGACTGTTCAGAATAGTTATTATTTCTACAGAACCCACGAAGAAACACCATCAACATTTTGTAGGTACAGGAAAGAAAACCATCCCCTATGCTTTATCTGTACCTATACATGCATACAAATACACTCCTGAACTGATAAGCAATTCACAAAATAATGCTTATTTTAAAGCCATCCAAAAATTTAGACTTGTCAGATTAACTAGAATATTCATTAAGCATAAAAGTACAGCTGTTGGCATCAACGTTCTGCTTAGGGACAGGTATAAAGAAATCCGAATTCTATTGATAGCAGCGGAGATGTTTTGGATATCAGGAGGAGATATACTGTATTTCTAGTGGCTTAAGGGCATTGATGTACACAGAGAGGCCTGCCAAGCCTATGATTTGAAGCATGCTGCCAGAGAAGATGCTTAAAAATCAGATTCATGGATTTTAAAAGCCAAAAGGAATATTTCTGTATTACACAGGCTATATAATCTTCACCAAGGAATTCTGCATCATCTTTGCCATGCATCTTTCTGAACTACAACACATATATCAGAAAACCATCCCATCTTACTTAAAAGACTGGTATATATTGTGTCAGGGCTTAATCTCCCTGCCTGTTACATAATTAAACCTACCTTCTAGGCTGAACTTGCCAAACTCCAGTTTCTATTCATTACATTTTACCATTCTGGGGTCTGTTATACGCCGACAGCTTTGTCAGTACAGGGAAGCTAAATATCAGTGTGCCCCTTTTAAGTTGATCCAGGTGCATCTTACTGTTGAAATGACATTTATTTCATCTTTGTCTCTAAAGCAGTTTTTCCAGACACTGTATCACTCACTTCACTCCTGAAGCCCTTTGTGTCCAAAGACACACAAGTACTCCTACAGATTACATGTTGAATACGTCTCCATCAAAGATACTGCTTTCAACGATACTGGACATTACATGAGATCTATACTTCTGCCTTCCCCAGTATGTTTGACCTAATAGATGGCATTACAAATCCTGATGTTTAAATATGCACATTTGTTTTCTTTCATGTGACTGAGTCTTGTGGATTTCCACTTTACACTTTAGTATCATAAGCAGTTATACACAGTTGTTCAAGGAGATGACATAAAAGTGAAAAAGGAGGCTGAGTCCTCCCAAATCAATTTTTTTAAGCAAGTTATGAAAATAAAACTAAGCAATATTAAGAACACCTACCTAAATGATAATCTCTACATTCATTTTCCTGAAATCCTCGTACCGTTAGTGCATCAGAAGAGATCTCTTCACATGACTCAGGTAGGGGTTGTACAATATCCAGTCTAGGCCTTGCACAACACTCCACTTCCTAGGAAAACGCAAACATCTTAGACGCATCCTACATGGTTTACCTTAGCCATGCTAACTGATGGTCATCTACAAACAAGGCTGAAATTCAACAGCTGCAAACATGCCTAAAGGTCCAGTACTTTACACTGGGTACTCAGTCGCGAACCATACAAGTTGCAAAGTTGTGCTCCACAGAGTAGCTGTAATTGCATCTGAAACGCAAAGAAAAGTTATTCCTATTCATGGCTTGGTTCCCTTGAACAGATCAGTGGAGAGAAGGAGGTTTAGACAAGACACAGGTCTAACCCTTCCCTGGAGTCTGCTAACTATTTTTCTGCTCTTGGTTACAGAAGTTTTCAGGGTTATTACACATGAT
>VZTL01062054.1:3807-24499 GCA_013400535.1 Scopus umbretta | reverse complement strand
TTACAAAAAAATTCCAACCTCTCTCCTTAAAAATCATGCCTCTAAAAAACAGGGCGTACTGAACTAGCCAATAATTTTACGTATGATAAAGTGTAAATCAGGATAAATGCTGGGCACTAGAGGGATGAGAAGACATAACAGAAAATCAACAGTTTTCTGAATTGCTGGTGAATTGGCATTAAAATTAGTCTTGCATTTTTATCAATGGAAATGATTAACTTTGGGAACAAGTTCCTGAGGATAATGACGGACTGTCCATTTCCCAAAGTCCTCCCATCAAGACTGATGGTTACCTTTTTACAAGGAAAAATTTCAGTGGACATAAATAATTCTTCAGCTGAGGACTAGGTGTTAGTGTCCAAGAAACTGAGGAGATATTGATGTTGTAAGATATATTGGAAGTCACACTACAGGATCTCATGGTTTCTCTTCCCTTAAGCTCTTTAAGTTCACTAGTCTCCAAAGTCCCATTTAAATATTGATCATTAAAACGTCCTCCTGATGTGGATATTATTTCTCTCTTGCAGATCAATAGGAAACAAGCAGAGAGTAATGATTTTTCAAATTCTGTGCCAAAAATATGTATGTGCCAAAAGTCAGATAGCTTGCTTTGGTATCTGAAGGAAAAAAGGTATTTCAGCCTCCTTATTAATCTAGCCACTAGCATAGAAACAGAAATCCTGATTTACAAGGCAATCTAACTTCAAACTCAAATTTGAAGCATTTCCATTAAATTAATGATATAAGTGCACACGAATCAGTGGTAGTATTTGGAGTCTTCACTCTTGGAATTCATTGTGCTGTAAGTAGAATTATGCATAGGCTATAAAAATATGTGCAATGACTCCAATGCTTTCAAATGTTGCACTGTGCACTTGGAAGTGCACTACAGGGCTACTCTGTCTATGCACAAAAAGTCTGAAATATCCTAAACCCCCTGTCTGGGATTTTATAATACCTGTGAACCTGGTCAGATATGGAACTATGGATCATACTGGAATCAGGTTCATAATCTTGGGAAAATCTGAACAGATACACTAGCTCCTCAAATTGCCTACAGATGAAACTTTCAAGGATGCATTTTTCTAACCCTTTCCTACTTCCTCCTCATTTTATTCAATATCTTTTTAAATGTGAGGAATTTCATAACTGGATGCATTATTCTCCCTCTCATCTCACCAGTTCTGTAACTGAAAATAAAATTATCCTATATTTACTCTCTATACCTATACCCTTTTTTAGAATTGAATGCATTCTGTTCATTCTATGTTTATACTAAAGTCTATATTGAAAATGAGAATATGTTCAGAAAATTTTCTGGTATCCTTTCTTTATTCACAAAGGTCATGTTGTAAATACCTACCCCCTTTTTTAAACATATAGGAGATTTGTTTGGTCTTACATTTACTTACTGAACTTTAAATTATTTGAACTAAACATTATAAAAGCAAGAAATATAAATTCACTCCGTTCACAGAATCTCCAAAGCATTTATGAAGGTAAATCTTACAGCACACATTGTTTACATATAATTTAAGTGCATTATTTTATAATTCACCTGTGTGAGGGTGACACTTTTTTTTTGTAGTAAAGTAGATTAACTCTTTATCTGAAGACAGCAATGTTTCACATGTAGCTTATGGTAATTGATCTTCTTGAGAGTGAAAATGCTCCCTAATTATTTTTCTTTTCCTGTCCTAGAGGGAGCGAAACTCAAGTTGTTTAATTTATGAAATAAGTTTTGTGTTAGGTTAATGCCAAACTGCATTACATTTAGTTAATTTGTTGCCAGGTTGAATCCCTTATACTTTTTCACTAGTGATAATAGAGCCAAACTTGTTTTCGATCCAGACTGGAGTGTCTATTCTGTCAACATGTTGCTGAAACACACCCTGAAGGAGCGTTTTGTAGTTCACAGGAGCCTCATGTCAAGCATTAACATTTTGCAATAGTGTATATTTGAAAGTTATGCCTGAAAACATGTTGTTAAAGATTGTAATGGTCTTCAGAGAGAAGATCTATATTTTCCAGATATGGCCCTTATGCAGAGATGGAGCAGGGGAGGTTTAACAGGTTGTAAATGGCTGTAGTATAGTCCCACTCTGACCAGCACCTGATAAGATGCTTGAAATCCCCTACATCATACTATGTAAGTGTTCAAAATTCTCATTTGACTCTTAAATACAACATACATCTGAGGATGGAGTTTATAAAGCAGAAGAATGTATGCACAACTAACACTGAATTTTTGCCCCGACAGAAATGTTTGTTCCAGGTATTTCCAGAAGTTGGTGTTTTAGTTTGGAACTTACTAGAGCTACCATGCTGAACAAGACAAACCAGAGATAAGTACCAACTATACCTAAGAGATATTGTCCCTCTAGATTTTCAGTTAAATACTATTTCTATGTTTTCAAAAATGTGTTATCTAGAAAGTTCATGTTCTCAGATATATTTTCTGGACATGGCACTACGATTGGGATGAACAAGGGACTTCAGTAACCAGCACCAGTAATCATGCAGCCTGGCTAAGGCAAAATGCAAGAATGACTCGATCAAAACTCTACAGTATTGCAAAGCTGTGTAACAGTGTTAGAGCTCTAGCAAGTCAGCCCAGTCTCTCAGCAGACATTTGGCTGATGTATGCCTTAATGTCTTTGTGTGTATAAATACATTATCTGAAGTGTAGAGTTCAAGAACTGACTTGATTAAGCAGAATCCTGTGATCTGCCAGGCTTCTGGCTTTGTAATTGTCTAGTAGCTGATCTAGAGCTTGGAGTTAGCGCTCTCATGGTGTCCCTGGGTAGCAGCACTTTGAACACTTCAGTAGTTCAAAGGGGCTGCAGTACTACCTTACTTGCCCTGCTCTGTCCAGACAGCATGGGTAAGAACTAAGCCAAGAACACTATCCAGCAGAGACCAGGCTGAAGAGTTTGTCACATGAGGCTAGAGCATTTAAAAATAGGTGGTGGATGCAATCTTTCTCTCATGGCTTTCAGAAGCACATTTCTCTGTTCATTAACAATGAAAGGAAATTTACAGACTTGTTTTACAAGGTGCCTGGAATATAAGCACAGAGTAGGTACCTAAATAAAGAAGACAAGATCAAACAGTAGGACACTGAGTTGCTGGAGCGTGTCCAGAGAAGGACAATGAAGCTGGTGAAGGGTCTGGAGAACAAGTCTTATGAAGAGCAGCTGAGGGAACTGGGATTGTTTAGCATGGAGAAGAGGAGGCTGAGGGGAGACCTTATCACTCTCTACAACTTCCTGAAAGGAGGTTGTAGAGAGGTGGGTGTTGGTCTCTTCTCCCAAGTAACTAGCAAGTTACTTCTCCTGAGTAATCAGGAGAGGTTGTGTCAGGAGAGGTTTAGATTGGATATTAGGAAAAATTTATTTACTGAAAGAGCGGTCAAGCATTGGAACAGGCTGCCCAGGGAGGTTGGTGGAGTCACTATCCCTGAAGGTCTTCAAACAACATGTAGATGTGGCACTTTGGGACATGGTTTAGTAGGCATGGTGGTGTTGGATTGATGGTTGGACTAGAGAATCTCAGAGGTCTTTTCCAACCTTAACGATTCTATGGTTCTATGATTCTATGAAACCTCAGTGATAGTCTCAGAACTACAGAATACATCACAGGAATAGAAAATCTATAGCAGGAACTGGTGTTCATACCTTTCTATTCCCATCTTCTGTGAAGGGCGAGAATATCTAGTTAATCTCTAAAAATCTACTGTTTCCAATAATTGCTCTGGTTTTTGTTTGATCACTGTTTTTTTTTTTTTTTTAATTTTCATTAAAGCAGGTGCAGTTATAATTTTATTTTAAATACAGATTCTATGGGACAAAAGTCATGTTTTCTTCACTTAGGCTCCAGGCTGGCTTTTTCCATTATTTTTCCATTTGTTATTAGCCAGGTACTCAGATTACTCCCTCCCTCACCATAAGTACATACGTAGGTGTGCGTTCTCTCCTCTTCTCCCCACACACATATATGTTTCAGGAAAATTTACCTTTTAATTGCTTTTGTTTACCATAGTTTTGATATAGCATATGGCTTCCATTTCCAGGACTTCCACACTGAAAAATCCACAATGAAAACCTAAAACATTCTTTTTCTTTTTAATGTCAGCCAAATAAAACAAACAGAAAAAAAATGTTTCCAAAACCATTTGGATGTTAAGGGAGAGGATTCTGCTGTAAATTAGGTGGTATTTGCAATTTCTGAATTAAATCAGCCTCAGAAATTTAACCTTTGTATCAGACCAAAAAACATAGAGTTCTTATATTTTCCCCCCTTCTTTCTCTGTCTTTATATCAGGATTTTGTTGCTATTATTACACTTTTGTGCTTTTTTTGTTTTGCTTATGGCCAAATCTGGAAAGAAGCTGCTGTCCTTCACAACCAACCGGAGCAATATGCACAGTAAAGTGGTCATTAGCACTGGGGACAGGCGCTGTGGACCTGTCTGCTTCCTGTTTAGGTTTAATGGAGGAATGAAATTGTGTAGTTTTGGTTGAATTTAGCACTGAATGTATCCGAGAATCAGGCACTACTGTGGTAGAAGAGCTGTGCAATGGAATTTAAATTGAAATACAACAAGGGCTTATTCTGAAGCCTATAGGATCAATCACCTTATGTTCAGATTTGGTATACAGCAGGAAATGATGAGGGACATTTTGTGCTTATGCTCATGGTCATAGTAAGCCCCTCATGACAGAGGGAAAACGGGGTGGGAGGACCTTCCTCACTTGAGTTCAGTGAGAGAGGGTCCACTAATGCTTTTGAAGTTGGCAAAGCCCCAGCTTCACCATGAGCTCACATAAGGGATTTGGTCATGTCCAGGAGTAGGATTCCATCTGCAGTCATGGAAGAATACAGCTTTAGGAGTTTTAAGACAGATATCATATACATAGTAACATACTTCCAAGAATCTGTAAGGATATTTAATGCGCAATGAAGGCATATAGTACATTCACCCAACTTGGGAGTTTCTGAAAATCATTTTTTCTGATCTATTGTTATGTAGTTATGTAAAAATATAAACCAAATATTGAAGGTAAAAAGGACTATGATAGAATCTATACTATCCTTCTGTGCAGCAGTGAAAGTGGTTATCTCATGTCATAGACAAAGCCTTGTATATAACAAAAACGTATCTCTCAGAGGCACCTTTTCTGCCCTTCCTTTTCCGGAATTAAAACCATCTACATTACTGCATATAGCCTCCTTCATCTCTGAGACTGGATCTAGCTCCATCCATAATCTCAGCTGAAGGATAACAAAAGATGAAGGCTATACCATTTCTTCTGTTTACTATTTCCAAGGACTAATCACTTTCACTATTATAAGCATGTGTTTTCTTCCCAGTTTGAATTAATCTGCCTTTAAGTACAGACTTCGGTTTCTCTTATGTCTTTTCAGCTATATTAAGGAACCCTGAAATATTCAATGTTTTCTCCACATGAAAGTATTTAGACTATTCTACAGTCAAATCAACACTTGATGAATGCATGATAAGCTAAACAGATCAAGCTCCCTAAGTCTCCCATTATAAAGCGTTTGTTCCAGTCCTGTCATTATTCTTTGGCTTCTTTCTTCACCTTCCCCATTTTTACAAGAGAATTTAAAAAATTATTTCCTTTTTTTGTTGAAAGATTTTAGGATGGTAGAGAAAATATCTATTAGCGTTAGCTTTGCCTGAAATACACAAGTATATAAAATGCATGCCCTAACATTTTTGTTAAATCGTTGACTTTTAGTTACTTTCACACATTTAATAAGGCTGCATACAGGTCACCTCCCTAAATCCATCAATGACAGATCTGTATTAGACTGTTTAGGGCTATCAGATGGTAGTGCCTTATACTGTTGAAGGAGAGAAATCTTCACAGTGCCAGTCAGCCNACTTCCCTCGACCTGCTGGCCACAAGTACCTGTTACTTACCATGCTCTTGAATCTAAATGCTACAGAAATCCCAACAACTAAGCTAAGCACCCAAAATTGGCAAGATTAATTCAGTGTGGAACCCAGAAATAGGTATTCTTGTTTCCTTATTGTGGTGCTTTGACCCTGTAAGTGTGTCAATACAGTAATGGTCTATACAGTAATGGGAAAAAAGAGATATTGTTTACTTTATTTCCATTTCAGATTCTGGATAGGCCTCTTTCTCAGTCCGTAAACTGGCAAAAAGAATGCAGCAAGTGAATCAGGGAAAGAGTATACTGCAGGTGAGAGGCTTGAGTATATTTCATAGAATCATAGAATCATAGAATAGTTTGGGTCAGAAAGGACCCTTAAAGATCATGTCATCCAACTCCTCTGCAATAAGCAGGGACATCTTCAACTAGATCAGGTTGCTCAGAGCCCCGTCCACCCTGAACTTGAATGTTTCCAGGGATGGGGTATCTACCACGTCTCTGGGCAACCTGTTCCTATGTTTCATCACCCTCATTGTAAAAAGTTTCTTCCCTATGTACTCTGAGATTTAAAGATTTAAAGGGTAATAAATAACTGGAGGATATTTAGAGGGTATGCCTGACCAGTGGTCATATAATTTAGCTCACTGATCTGGTTCTGTGTCTTAGTCCTATCTGTAACTCATCTGCACTGCACATATGTTAGTTGATATGTAGACTTGTTCTTTAATAAATTAAGCAAGTTTCCTCTGAGAAAGAGTTTCCTCTTCCCCTCCAGATATGATTCTCTATGGGCTACATTCATGAGAAACACCTGAGAAGCATGTAAATTCATCACTCGTCTGTCAATACTATCCCAGCACATCTTGCCCATCACTACCCCTCACACACTCACATGCTACCAATATCCTTGCACTCATGCTACAAAAGTTCCATTCTGGTGAGCTCCAGATGCTTTGAAAGGAGAAAACCAAAATATAACAGCCATTATCTTTTACAGCCTCATCCCTTCTTGTCTTGGGGAGATCTAGATGTAGTGCTGTACACAAGGAAAATGCACAGTCCACTCCAAACCCAGAGTGTTGTAGACACAAATGCTCTGCGTTTTCTGGCCTAAGATCTAAGGATTGTTCTTGGTTGTGGATACCTTTGGAACTATAAGCATAGTCAAAGCAGCTGACTAAAAGCACCTATCTTAACGGACATTTTAAATTATTAAGTTCATGATGGATCAGTTCTCTGTTCCTGGAGGTTTTCAAGACTGCTAGACAAGGCCACGACTGATCTGATCTAACTGGCAATAGTCCTGCTTCAGGCAAAAGGTTAGACAAGATGGCTTCCAGAGACTCCTTCTTGTCAATGTTTGACTTTAAGATCCAAAGAGGCTTTGTGATACTCCAACTGGACCTTCTGCAGCATAGGGAGCAGAAAACTTCAAGCAGAACTTCCTTCTTTAAATTCAGAATTTCTCCCTGAATTGGGCTTTACTTGCTAAAAATCCCAGTCTGTCTTGATTTTAAAATGTCAGTAACAGAGAAATTATTTTCTGAATGAGAAAATTACTTTAAAGTTTAATTAGCCTCACAGTTCAAAATACGATTGATATTTTTTGTTCCACATTAGGGGAAGTGTAGAGACTTTATGTCTTTCATCCAGCTTCCTCAGGAACATTGCCTAGTGTGCTTTGTATCAGCTTGCTGGGAAACAAGTGTAAAGCTGATGGGCTTTGATAACACTTACAGTGAATTTTAAGATTTGACTGATTAACATTTGTGGTAAAACCTGAAGTCCTCTGATAGAAAGGTGTGATTCTTATCTCCTGGAGTCTATTAGTGCTGGTGTCACGGACTGCTGGCATGTCTCCAAGACTATTTTGTCCTAATAAAGGGAACTGAATGGTATTCAGTTTGAACAACATTAACAAACTTTCTTCTAAGAAGGAATGGCTTTGGTTTGTGTGCTACAGTTAAGTTGTAAGTTAGCTATCGGTTTGTTCTTTCAAAGTAGAGAATGCTGGCAGCTGCTGAATAAAGTTCAAAGTGCATGTTACCTCCAAAAAATCAAGCCAATCAGATGTGCAATGAATGTGAAAAGATGGGAGGATCTGATCCTATTTCCACTGAAGAGATTCACAGTTTCCCCATGGTTTTAATGGAGAGAATGATACTACAGTGACTGGGCAAAAACAATCAAAATGGAATTTAAATACTGAAATACAGTTAATATTCAGCTAAGTCTCAAGCTCAAAACAAACACCAACAATTTTCCTCTCATCCCCTCACAACTCTGGGTTTAGTCAAAAAATGCTCAGTGAAGTCGGTGCTGCAGTGTCCCAGTGACAATCACAAGCATGCAGTCAAAAGCATATAAATGAGTAAGGAAATTAGAAGGCCTCCACTTAGGATCAATTGTCTGCCTATTCAGTCATATGAGGACATAAATATGTGTCACAACCCCCAGCCAAGTTTTCTTAAATTGAGAAACTATCTTTCACTCCATTTAACAATGTACTTGAGCCATATTTGAATTTTTATTCATTTCCTCCTGACTTCTAAAGCAGTGCAGGGAAGGTGGAAGAAAAAGAATGTTGTAAAACCACCAACCTGATAGAATGTCACTAGGGAAAAATATAATGTGGAGCAGAGACAATAATAGCCTGTCTGTCCTTCAGCAATGGGCTACAATAAAATTTGAGAATCCTAAGTGAGAATAACCATTTCAGCCTAATCACCTTGACAAATAATGAGATTGAAAGGGGATGGGAGACAGAAAGAGAGGAATCAAAGTTCCTGCTTATTGAAATGCTCCTTTTAACAACAGTATTTATTTCACCTAGGCTGAGTAAAGGCTGTGACTTACCATAGGCTGCCTTAGGAAAAGCATCAATTTGTAATGAATGCTTTTTTTGACCCTGCTCACATTTTTAAGCGGATCTGCATAAAAATATGAAAACCCAGAAAACAATCCTCTACAAATTGAATTTCTTTAAAAGAAATAAAACATAAGTGAAAAAATAAATGAAACAGCACCATTATTTGGATTACATTTATCTTTAATCCACTTTGTCCTCTATATGAAACACAGTATGAAGACATCTGCCAATATTTGAAAGGCTTCTGCTTGTGTCTGAATTATGTTTTTAAATTAGACCCTAAAGCTGCATTCTAATGCATTACTTTCATTTACTGGAGTATGCATATACTATCATACTACTCCCATGACATTCTTTATTTAATCAGTTTGAGAGCTGTACAGACCCATATCTATTCCCACATAAATCTCTGCCAAATATTGCTGACTTTTAGATTTAACCTCACTGGCAATGAATGACCTCCTTGGGAAAAAATGTATAAAATGGACAAATATTTTAGGGGAAGAAGCAATCTTTCTGAATAATCAGTGGAAGGTATGCAAATCTGACTGGTTCAGAATGGAGGTGGTGTCCTTGTGGTGAATAGGAACTGCTGCAGTAAACAACTTCAGCCTTTCTTATTAAAGGTTAGGGGGAGTGATTGATATGTTTGACAAAGAAATGTAAGGTCAGGAGCAATAAAGGCAATCTGTTCTTTATACAAAAAGTACATGAAAAAGCAGCATATATACTGGGTATTCTCAAGTTGGTTTTGGTGCACCTGCTATTTCACAATAATAAATGGAGTTGAGTCCCGTTGCAGCTTGTGTATGTAAGAAGCATCACTGTTAACTCACTCTATTCTCTGATCATCAGTTCATCTCTAAAAAAAACCCATGGTCCTAATGAGCATCTCCTTGAACTTATTTTAACTTAGAACACCACCTTTTTTCCTCAGAGCAGTTAAGGTGCAACTAAATCCACAACTGTCACACTCATTTAAGTAGAAATTCTTGAAGAAAAGCAACATTAAGCTTCAGGTAAGAGTATCAGAATCTGCTCGAGTAATTTGAGTCCTGTCTTGGGCTCTTGGGTTAAGGTTTCCAGAAGTATAAATTAAGGATATATCATGACATCGTGCTAGAAATGGCTGTTTCTCTTCTTTAGGTTTTATGTATATACTTTCTGTAAGATTCCAAGTGCAGTTACATTGACTTAAATAAGGATGAATCCTCTTTCAGGCCATCACTACATGTCTTTGTTTAAATTATCTGTTAGGTTTAATTCCTTATCCTCCAGTGAACTCTGAAAGCACAATCTCCTACCACCAACCAGTCCCTCTACAGTGAAGGAAACCACAGATTTCATTGTGGGTCTATTAAATGGCACTCTCCCTACAGAAAGTTCATTGTAGAATATAAACTTCAGATAATAACATTTTTTCTATAGCACAAATGACTTACAGTACACACAACTGACTTAATAGCAAGAATTGCACATGAAAACCCAAGCAACCACACAAAGATAAGCCTTCTTTTTTCAGTCAAATAACTCGAGGTAATGTGTTTTCCCCCAATGCAGACATTTTTCTTGCATTGAAGGCAATAGCAGACAGCACACACATCTTGCAATACTGATAGCAGCCAATAACTGAAATCACAGAAGACAGGTATAGAAAAGACCTTGAGATATTATCTAGCTTTTTCCCTATTTGAAGACAAGAACACACATACCTGAACTGTTCCTGACAGCTGTTTTTCTGACTTGTCTTTCAAAACCTCCAGAGACAGAACTTTGGTGGCTTTCTGAGACAATCTGTTCTGGTATGTCACGACCTCCTGCACTAAGGTTCCTCCCAAATTTTCTGGTTTTCCTAGACCATTTCAAAGCAGTTTATATTATTTAACTAGACTAATATGATTGACTCCTTTTTTCACACAAAAGATTCCCTCTAATTACAGAATATTCCTCACTTCTTGAACCCAAGTCACATTTAGACTGTGGAAGAAAGGTGTACCCAAGGTAGGTTCAATACCACCAATGGAATGTGAAACAGTACAGCAGGGATTTAGGTAACCCACATACATGGCCAGGACCACAGAAGAGCTTGTATAGCTCATGCCCTTCAGCTTCCACTGTTGTTGTCCTCCTGCAGTGCAGTCATAAAATCACAACTGCATATCAGGATATTCAGCTGACCCTTCCATTTCTACAGTGAATATCCAATAACTGTGACCAGCGACTAAACTATGTGTCTTGGTTTAATGGACCCAAGCTGAAACTGGTATGTCTTCATCAACAGTTTAGCAGATTGATGCAGGTAGTGACCAACCTCATCTGCAGGACTGGGTCCTCCCAGCTGAGACCAGGGTCTGCCTGTGTGTTAAATGCTTCTCTCTGAAAGGACCTGACCTTGGGGGAAGGTAGGTGGTACAGAGAGGAGTTTCTGACACAGCTAGCAAAGTTCTCAGCTAAAAGACAGCTACCAGTATTAAATTTCCCAGCTGGCTGTACTGCCTCTTAGAAACAGAGGAAAGGAAGTGCTTTCTTGCAGTTGGGCTCTAGTGTCAGCTGGGAAGCAGCAACTCATTTGCTGGAAGAACGCTGGAAGCACCTCCACAGTCACAGCTCACTGTTTCATCCTTTCTCCTTATCAGACAGGGTAGGAGACCATCTTATTTCTGACTCTTACTGTCCTCTGACCATAGCTGTGGCCACAGCAATTTGACTTAAAGATAGTTTGGGTGTATTGTGAGCTGGGGCATAGGTTTGGACTCAAGGAAGGGATCACAGAGATTTCTAGCTTAATAGAAATCATCATAACTTACAACATCACCATGTTATTCCAGGAAGTCTGAATTTCTCCTTCTGCCTTCAGTTTTCCCCTTTTTCCCTTTCACACTGTGCACACATTCAATCTCACCTCTTTAAATCTTTCATTTCATCATCTTTTTTCTTATTCGGAGGGTAGATCTACCCAAAGGTCTTAATATAAATGCCTGTCCTCTGTCTGGACTGAACCCCTCTTTACAGCTTTACACATCCCACAGAAATACAATTATATATTTCAGTGGGTTTATCCTCTGAAGCTAGGATTTTCCAGTGTAGATTCAGCTCTCAGGAGAAAAACTTGCAGCACAAGCCATTATCTCTCTCTCTCTCTCTCTCTCTCTCTCTCGGCAATGACTCTCAGCTGCCAGAAAATTGCAGGCCAATGGGGCATTGTTGTAATCTTTGATCCCAACTGGTCCATGCATTTCCAGTGGCTGTGCTTAAAGAGACTCAGAACTGTTCATTAAGTTTGTTGTGAAACCAAGTGTTTAATATCTGTAATTCCGAAGGATCAATAGGAAGTTAAATTGAGTGAAACTAGTTTTGAAGTGGTACAGTTTCAGAGAAACAGCAGCATCACATATCTCAAAAGAACTCACATTTTAATGTAGCACCATGAGTTTAGAACTGTTTCTACTGTTTTGGGCTGATGAGGGTTTTCATTGTTGTTGTTGATTTGCTTTTTAATGAAAGGCTTCACTGTGTGTGTTAAGAAACTGCTGTAAAAAAGCTGCAGTGTTCATGAGTAGAAGCATTTCTTTTACTGATAGGTTATCAACCACAACCATATTATTTAAAATGGCTTGTCAGCAAGAAGGTTGATTTTTTGTGCTTTTGTACACCTTGCTTGCATTTTCATCTTATTATAATGCAAGTATAAAACCATGTTGGGAATGTATCTGTCTTTAGTAATAAGTTTTTTTGTTATTATGTTTTTTCTGACTATTTGTGTACAAATTACCAGGTTCGCTGATTAAAATCTATTGGAAATAGTGACTGCATTTTTTGGATTTTCTGTGCAGCTGCTAGTAGAGTGGTATCTCTCCTGTCCTTGACAAGATGCCAGTGCCCCTAGGGCACCACCAGTGCTGACTGTCCCTGATCTGCCCCCTCAGACCTCCCCTGACCTTGCCCATGGCCCAAGACCACATGTCAGGCCCCCAGGGTCATCAGCCCCTGCCCCAGAGATGCTGCAGCAGGGCTGGCTCCAGTTCTTTACAGCTCAGACATGGCTCCCCCTGAGAAGGATGCACCCTTGGGCTTATGTCCCCATCCTCAGGGAGGTGCTGATACCTGGGGCAGGAGTTGCCCTTGACTTCCCCTGGCTGTCCTACTCCAGTCTGGGGTGGCGGATCAGTCCCTGACTGTGTGAATAATTTGGTGTAAAAGGCTACTCTTGGCCTCTGATACATTTTCTTCTACCTGAGTGTAGGTAAAATCATTCAGCCCAGGGCAGGGTCTTTGGCTCGGCAGCTAAGAGAGAAGTGCCTTGGTGGCAGAGGCAGGCTGTCAAGAGGCAGGCTGCATCAAACAGCTGTTTTCTATATTCCCCAGAATTTCAAGTGAATAGAATTTGTGGGATTTTCAGGTATGCTGATGCTGCTGAGCTAAGACATAGATTATAAGAAAGAGAAAACATTTTGAACAGTTTTATAAAGGAAAGTTATAGAGAAGCTAATACAAATGAAATGCATACTTTTTTTTTTGGAAAATTCTTCAAAAATTTCCACTTGAAAATGATCATTTTTCTATAGCAATTTAGGACAACAGCATAGTTCTCTATCACCTCAGTTGGATTGTTTGAAAAAAACAATCTATTGAAAGCTTGAGAGGCCTTAATGGCCTTGGTTCTTAAAAGTACTTATGTAGTTGCCTTGAAGGCTGAAAGAAGAATCCTTGAAAATGCTGTCTGAAATAGACTGTAAGGAATATGTCATTGCTAGCGTGAGAAAAAATACATTCATTCCATTCTAGGTGGAATGAACACGTACTTGCTGTTAAGAAAAAAGGGGTTGGGGCTGGGGTGAATGAGTTTCACACCATGCCTTGCTTACATAGCAAATTAGAATGTGTTAGGCTATTACTTCATCAGCTGGTACCTTCATAAAATGCCTTTCTTGAAGAAGCATTCTGAAACTTCAGGAGGAGATGACAAGAATGGATTGTGCCTCTTTTGCTGTTTTAATGATTTTTCCCTTGTGGGTAGCCAAAAAGCTCTAGAAAAACTATGATATCCCAGTCAACTCTCTGAAGTTACACTTCCTCACGTGGGACAGTAGCACAGCAGAGCAGTTTTAGCAACAAGGTAACATTTTTACTGCACAACATAAAGAGGAGCAGAATGAAAGTAATTATGCCACTGTCTCCGGTTAACACAAGGGTTGGGAATAGTACACTTTTCCCTTCTATTCCTCTTCACTTTTTTTTCTGTTGATCTGTGAAATAAAAGAACTAATAAAAACCAAATCTACATTTGCTATAAACCAGTGATGGACTTGTGATTTCTGCCTTCTGGGCTGTGATGTTTTGTATGAGAAAAGGTCAGACAAAGGGTGTTCTAACAGAGTCTGTCATGAAAAGCAGAAGACAGCAGCAGGAGCTCTGAAAGGGATATGGAGCTGAGTGGGTGCATTACCCTATGTTTTATTAATCATAAAATTCAGCAAAAACATTGAAGAAATTTCTAAGGCTGTGCTCTGGGAGCCTGCAGAATACAACTTCTTTTCAACAGCCTCTGCCCTGCGTTTTCTGCCAGCCTTGACATGATCCCGTCTAAGTTACAAACCACAAGAACTGTGATTAACTTGTGATATACTCCTCTGAGACAGTTTTTCCCAAAATAGTAAAGATCATTCCACAGCACAGTTGTTTTCTTTTTCTATCAGTCTCTTTGTTCTCTGTTGCTACAATGTATAATTGTATGATTGTATACTGGTGAAATAGAAGCAATTTCCCATGATCAGAATACCATTGTATAATGTAGTACATGGTAATAAATACTGTTAAAATAAAATAGTAGATTTTTAAGGCCAGAAGGATCTGTTCTTATCATTTAATCTGAACTCCTGAGTAAGACATGTCACATAGTCCCCAGTTTGCCACAGCAGAGCTCTAATTCCTGTACTGCCAACGCAAACTCAACAACTAAACATATAACTAAGTTTTTTGGTTTCTTTTTTGAGAAAAAGCAAGAGGTATGGAAAATTCCTTTGATATTGGCTGTTTTTCTTATTCTGTAAACAGCACATGGCCATGCAGTGTCCAGTACAGTATGTACAGCAATATGGAAGTGTTTTCTTGGCAACAACAAGAAAGTAAAGCAAGAGATGTCCAAAGGAACATAAGCGGAAGGCTGGTTGCTGATGGGCAAGATAAGTCTCCCCACCGAACTAGCCTACTTTGTCATTCCAACTGTTCAAAACCTGACATTTTCCAAGATGTAATTAATATTCACTTTGAAGATGCTTTTAATGAGCTATGGATGCTAAGTTAGTCTCTAACAGCTTTCCAGTTGTAAGTAATGATTCATTCAGAGAGCAACAGATTCAGCTTTGGAATGTCCCATCTTACTGCCCTGTCTTGCTATGCTCCTGCCAGCAAAACTCAATGTCTGCAGTGGTCGACCAAGCCATGTGGCACTAGTACTGTGTAGTCTCTTGATATTAGCCTGGCATCTAGCCCCCTTATTTCAATATTCCTCATTTCACGTTGCTATTAAGGTAGACTATTATTCTGCTATTATAGAGCACCAAAGAACTGTTTAGTCCAGCCATTAATATGCAGAGCTAAATGTTCTACTTCATGCACTTTCAAGTGTCAGGGAAAGAAAAAGCATTGAAGATTTGATTCCATTAGTATCCCATACGTACAAATGCATTCAGTTTATGGCCCTGGACAGAAACTTTCCAGTTTCCAGAAATGCATACATAGCCTGGAATGTGAAAATCTGGTTGTTTTCTTTCTCTTATATTATCTTTGATAATAAAGATTGTACAGTCACATAGCTGGCATTTTTACTAGTGACTCATAAGGAAGAATAGAATCCAATTTTCTTGTCCTTAACGATCTTGGCTCTGGTGCTGTAGTAAACAGAAAACACTTATTGTCAGAAAAGTATGTAGATACGACTCAAGGATAGAAGGGGCCACAGATCACTTCAGGGGAAAAAAAAGCTGTTCTGTGAGCAGAACTAATGAAGCCTGGTTTGTTACGGACTTCTTACAGACCTCCCAACACATTTCTTTCCCTTTCCTCTAAATCCTTTCCTCGTCTGGATCTATGTCAATTCTGGTTGAAACTGATTAACAGGTTCCTTCACTTAGGGGAAGTGAAGAAAGTAATAGCTCCAGAGAAAGACAAGCAGATAGAAAATACCATTATAGAACCTTCATTTCCTTGGGAAAGCAAACTGCTGAAAGTATCTTGAGACTCTAACCAATATCCAGTCCAGCCACATTAGGTTGTGTTAGGGCACAGGGTGAGGGAAGCAGCTCCTTCTATCTGATTATGTATGTCCTGCATGTTGACAAGAGGTAAGTTCAGCTAGAAAATTTATCCTGGGTCATGATCCCCTTAATATAAGACTTTATTTTGTATTTTCCCCTTAGAATATAGGCTCCAATGCCGTTGCAGCTATTAGCCTTGAAGCAAGAATTAATTCAGGAGTTCCTAAAGTGTGTTTCGTGTAGAAGGTCAGAATAGATGACCGAGTGATTCCTTCCAGTTTTAAAATCTCTCAGCTGAAAAATTGCATATAATCATGCGAATAGCTTTCCTATTCCTTTGTAAAACAGTCATTATTCATTTGTTCTGAAATATGCATTATTAGTTATGAAGGCTACATTTATCAATTCTGTTTTCTCTTACTACTTTTAAAGAGAATAATACCAGTCTTTGCTATATTCTGTTTGCGCAGAATCATATTTGCAAAGGATATGACCACATATGGTAGGTACTATGGGCTGATAAATGGTGATTATCAGAGTTTGGTAAAGACAGGGCCCCATATATACACTATTTCAGAACTAGTATGTTCAAAATCCTTTTGGCCTGCAATTCACTTCAAGAATGTCAATTGAAAGCACTGCATCCCTGCAGTTACTGTTAAATAGATCTCTGTACTGGATGATGGTCCTTACATTTCTTGAAGGTATAGAAATCCCCACTGTAATTTTCCTTCTTTGCTGTTTCTTCTATTTCAAGTCAGCTCCCATTAAAATCTCAGCAAAAAAAACCTTTTATGAGCAAACACACCCATATCGATAGACAATATATAAAAAAGACGTATAACCACATCTAAGTCATAATGCAGTTTGTGAGATATTCATAACTAAGTTTTTCTCCCCCCCCCCAATAAAGGATTCAAACTTGCATATATGCATTAAAAAGTTTTAATGGTTATTTGTTGTAAATACTTAGTTCTGTTAATGGACTAGAAAACTTGATTGTTAGAATGTCTCTGTAATATTGCTTGTGCTTATATTCAGGTAGGACTACATCCCATGTCTCAGGTATGTGATGCATCCCTTAAACAGAAATGAAACAGCCAAGATCAAAATGTTCAACACAGCATTCTCCATCTGTGCTTTGACTCCCCTGTCCATTGCAATTCTACCTCTGCACATCCTAAGAAATCTCTGAGTATCTCAGCTCTGTCCCAGTCCTTTTAAACACAGATAAACCAAGGGCTCAGCTGTCCTTGTTGCCTGGTGGACATGATTCCACACATGTTCTTAAACTTATTTAACATATGTGTTAAATTGTGATTGACAGGATTGATTCAAATTAAAACACTGTGGACACTTAGTTTCAAGAAATTGTAACAGTAAAATAATGGATTTGCATCCAAAAGGATATCAGCATGAAGCACTAAACTCTTTGTATCTTTTCTGAGTGGAACTCAACCATATTCCACACTGTACATCTGCCTTAAGTCCTAGAATAAAAGGTTACATTCGATTTTTGCTACTCTTAGATCTTGAGTTAGTTAAAGTGATCCAAGACTTCAGATCAGCACTGACCCTAAAGTCACCTTTAATTTCCACAGTGGATATTGTGATGATAATGACAAGCACTTAGTTTCTTATGGGCCAAATTTTCCTTTGGCACTTTCATGTGAGTTCTGCATTTTCTGTGGCTATCTGGAGAGCATGCAATTCCTCCAAATCAGAAATATTCAGAAACAAATAATTTCGGGCTCAGCAACCCCAAAATATCTAGAAAAAATATCTCCAGAAATATTAATAACTAGGCAAGAACAGTTGATCCTCATTTTCCTAGACTGCAGTATCTGTTGACATATCTTACAACTCACTTCCTGCTTTGTGATTCCATCTCAGGAATTTCCTTCGTGATAAAAACAACTGCCAAATATTTCAGCTCACTAAGCAAAGCATTAATTGTACTTCTGACATTACCTTATATTTCATTTTCTAGGTTTACATTGGGTAATCTGTAGGAAGTGTAGACTGATGACTCCTTGCATCTTGATTTTAATTTTACAATATTGTTTTAACCTTTATCCTGCTGGTAAGGAAATAACACCTACAACCTCTCTCTATGCCCACTCTGTCCTTTTCACACTGTCCTATGGGCTTGAATAAGGATGGGGGCCGGGCAAAAGACTTGCTGGAAACAAGCTATTAACATGAGATGTATTCTATAAATGTACCCTAATTTAAGCAGTAGACGATCACGTGTGTGCTAGATAATTAATTTGGGTATTTAACAGATCAAAGGTCAGAATCACAACAAAATTAGCTGGCTTCTTTATATCACCACTTATGAGCTAGAAGGTGGGGGATATGTATTGTGAGGACTCTCTAGTTAAACTGTTGTGCTAGCACAAAACATTACTGCATTAGGCTGTAGCCTGTAATCAATCCCAGCTGGAAGCTCATATCAACATTACTGTTCTTCTTGCCAGTTCCCTGTTAATCCTTTAAAAGGGTAGGTAAAAACAGGACTAGTGTCTTATATTACATAGGTTGATTTATAGAACCCAGCTATTTAAACATTTTATTCTACACAGTTTACAGGCCAAATAATTTTATTTCTGAAATGTTTAATTGGTTAATTTAGACCATACAAAATAAATGACAAAAGGCTCCAGCGGAAATTCCATCCCATAGTCTCATTCTGGAGTATTTTGTTCCCATTCTTAATGTTGGGCCTCCCTCTGTTCGCTATAGCAATGCTTTGCTGGGCTGAGGAGTGAGTTTTTATATACATATGGTATTCTTAGAAATACTGTCATTGAGCCAGGTATTTCAAAATGTATGTTTTTCCAGAAACCCCAATCTATCGGATAGCATGCATATCCATGCTGTTTCCCTTCTTTTCAAGAGCTGACACAGGATGGACAGATAGTTCAGATGCTGCAGCTTTAGCTGCCCTGAGAATGGCAGTAACACCCAGATGTATCTCCCATTTTCCAAGCCAGTCATAATGAAGTCAAAAAACCTATGAGACTGTCCTCTGGATGAAAACACATGAATTGAAAATGGGAAAAAAACAACATAATCTTAGCCAGAAAACAACTTAAAAAGGTAGGTAGAGCTTTATAGCCTTTTTTTTTTTTTTTTTTTTCTTGAAACTTTCTCTTTCTCCACCCCATCATGAAACCTAGGTAAGTTAGAAGCTTGTCTGATGAAGAAGCCCTTTTCTTCTGAGAGTTACTGACAAACTCTTCATAGAAGAAGCTAAGACCATAGTGACCCCACATATTGCTTTGTTCCTGATCAAATTCCCAAAACACACTGTTAGTAATACTGAATGCACCGTTGTAGGTCTAGCTGGCAGTAAATGCAGCTGCCTGGGCCCAGAGGCACTGGGAACACATCAGCATGCGTCCCCTCTTTCTGTCCACTTTTGTTCCCATACCAATTCCCATTGGTCCTGAGCTTCAGTATCATATATAGCCAGGAGCCAGTCTTCTGGGTTAAACAGCAAGCTATTGAGGCTCCAGATACCTCCTAGATACACTAAAACTTGTTAAAAGATGTTGCTGATTTTACTAAGTTAGTTCTTCAGAAAAAAATGCTGCCTTAACTGAGGGTAAACCCAGAAAAATCTACAAAACTCATTGAACACAGAAAATACTTCTAGTCTTAAGGTGGTTGCTTTGGAAAAATGCTACAGCAAATGGGGTGCCATTTCAGGCTACTGGTTGTACAGCTAGGGAGATTACTGTGCCAAACTACCTTTATGCACAGTTGAAGGCATTGTTTATTTTATGCCTACTACTTATTTCCAGTCTACAGTGTGCTGTGGTTTAAACAGTAATTATGCTTGGTGTTTTTTATTTCAAAACTTTTTTCTAGCAGAAATGAAAGATTAAAGCAGATCAAAGTTTAACATAAAATCTGAATTCCATAAAGCAGATTTCAGTCTTTAGCCAGTAGAGAAAACTGTCTCTTGATATTTGCAGTAGATAGCCAGAGCCTTGTGGAACGGACTTTGAGATTTTTTTGATTCAAATCTTTAGTGGATTTCCTAGTAGAAAGAAACTTAATTATATTAGAGTCAAATGTGATACACTATTTCATTGATTTTTTTATTTTTAATTTTTTTTTTAAACCACCACATCATACTAGAATCTAATACATTTTTGGTAAAGAGCTTTCCTGTCATAGACAAATGGAATAAAAACCTAATTACTTTAAACCCATAGTCATTGCTATCCTGATTTTAAACTCTTGAACTTTTACAAATCTCCTTGACTTTTGAATCCCTATTATATCTTTGACCTTAATTTTGCAGTAATTTTATTCTTTTAAACTTGTAACAATAGGTCCAGGGAGGTGGAGGATTTTCTTCCATTTATAGTAAATCCTGTTATGGGGGTTTCTTTAACTGAATTTAAGTCATCATTTTGTATAGACTAACGTTTCCTTTTCTATATTCTCATTGTTTGCCTTAAGAAAATCTTTGTTTTAGTTATTAATCTCTCACTTGGCTTTTAACTTTATCAAACAACACCTCAGAGCTCTGAGCCATTTTTTTTGTGAGTTAAATGAACATTAAGTACTGAAATTTCACACAAGAACAAAACCCAAACTAGATATTGTACCCTAGGTATAGAAGGAAA
>VZTL01062043.1:0-18094 GCA_013400535.1 Scopus umbretta | reverse complement strand
ATAATAATAATAATAATATAATTTAAAGNACAATAATAATAATAATAATAATATAATTTAAAGAACAAGTAATGCACAGTGCAATTGCTCACCACCTGCTGTCCCATGCCCAGCCAGGCCCCGAGCAGCGATTGCTGTCCCCTGGCCAACTCCCCCAGTTTATATACTGAGCTTGACATCAGGTGGTATGGAATAGCCCTTTGGCCAGTTTGGGTCAACTGTCCTGGCTGCATTCCCTCCCAGCTTTTTGTGCCCCTGGCAGAGCATGGGGAGCTGAAAAGTCCTTGAGTAGTGTCAGCACTACTGAGCAACAACTAAAACATCAGTGTGTTATCAGCATTGTTCTCATAGCAGCTACTAGGAAGAAAGTTAACTCTGAATTAAGCTGAAACCAGGACACTCTTATAGAAGCCTTTCTTCTCCTTCCTCTGGAAGAGAGTCCTTTAAATACAGCCGTGGCTGAAATACTGCATGTCTATAAGTAACAACCCAGCAAACAGAAAACGTTTATGAATGCCCTAAACAGTTATTAAGGTAAGATTGTGTAAAAACCAGATTGCAATTGAAAGATACTGTGCTCAAGATAATGATACTGCCTAAAATGTACCTGTAAATTCAATGATGTGTTAGTTCCCTGTCTTTTTTGTGTCTGTGATCACCAGATCAAAGTGAGGGCCCTGCCACACCATTGGTTTGCTGTAGCTCAGCAAGTGATCATACGTCTGCTCAGCCTTGGTAACTGAGGTTGTTTATACTATTATACTATTAGCAAATACGAGCTAATTCCAGGTACTTTTCCCGCAGGCTATGGCTTAACTAATTTGACCTACCTTACAGGCAGATGGATAGTTACACCAGCAGAGCTGATATGCTTAAGCACATTGAACCATCAAAATTTGATTAGGCATCTAGGCCGTTATTGTTAAACAGGTTTTTTTGTTGAAATTGTCAGCTGTGTGAGTTCCTCCAAAGAACAAGCTGGATGTATTTCTGACCATGCACTGTTGCGAGGGCAGGAAAAGGCCCTGTTTTTGTGAGATCAATCCAGTGAACTTTAGGATTAGGAACTGGCTGAGCATCTGCACACCTTTTTGCAACATCCTAAATATTGATTGCGCCCACCCAGCAAGACAGTGGTTATCATTTTGCTTTCCAATTTCACTGGCCACAAACAGAATTGATTCTTCTTCACCTTCATTTCTGTTTGTGTCATAGGGAAAGTCCAAATAACCCAGCAGCTGCACAGGTTATGGTCAAATGTCACAACCAACAAAGAGAAAGGTCCACCTAAGCCCCAGTGTAATTCGTTTTAAAATGTAACATGCCAGTGTGACTCTGTATTCTAAAAAACCACAGAAACATGTGCTATATATGACATGGTTTCTAGAGCAACCAGAGAAGACCCGAGGAGGGTTGCACCCACTGTGCAGAGTGCTAAACAAATGCATTAGCGAGAAAGCTCTCTGTGGTGAGGTAGCTGGCAGAGGCCTTTTCTTTGTAAAGCACAACCTTCCTGAAGCTGAAACTGTTTACAGGGCAGTTCCAAACAAATTCCTTTGTTAAGTGAAAATGCAGGGAAAAAGAAGAGATTTTCAGTTGTTGAAGTACCCCATTTTGACATTTTTAGAAGTTTCATTTTTCCAGCTTGAACATGGGTAGCTTCAGATCTCCTTTAACTTGTGAAAAAAGTCAAAACTGTATGGAATTACTTTGAAAATACAGAATTTTCTTTCATTTTATACTCCCAGTTAACAATTTTACTAATTTTAAGTTAATTCTAAGTTGATATTTTTGAATTTGTATTTCAAAATTGCTATGGGAAGGGAAAACAGTTTTTTGCTGCTTCAAATTACTTGCAGTCCTTCATTAAAGACATTGTGGTATAAATAACTCAGTAGAGCATATAGTTGGGAGTACACATGCATGCTCAAAATCTTCAGGTGAGCTTTAACCTGTGACATGTTACTTGCACTTCAGTAGCATTATGGCTGAGGTTGGAAGAAGAGAAGGAAGAAAAGAAAGACTGGTGAGGGCGGGTTAAAAAGAAAAAGAAGACAAAAATAAAGCAGACCTCTGAAGGAGATGAAAAAAGAGGGATATGGGACAAGGGAACTGGTTAAAGCTGAGAAAGATGAAAAGAAGCAGCTGAGAGAGCAAGACGTGCGTTGCAAGTGCATTGTGGAGGGAGGAGGTGAGGAGGGGTGTAGGAACTAATGACCAATCACTGGAAAATACATTAAGTCTGAGGGATGGATCTGAGCTGCTGAGCACAACTTCAGTAGTACCCACAGGATGATTAAAATATAGGACAAAGAAATGAAGCATCCTGATCCATCAGTCTTTGCCTGCTACAGCTGCTCCAGACGTGATTCTTTCTGGGAAGAAACCTTGTTTTGGTTATTGCTATTTTTGAGAGGGGAAAATGGCTCTTTTAAAAGGTACTGGCATTCCACATCTGCTTAGATGGCCAAAAGGAAGCTACATATTATATTTTATGTAATCATATTTACTAAATTTAAAAAAAATCAGCTGTCAATCATACCACCCCAGCATTTAAGTGTTCATAGAAATCCTCACCAAAAGTGGCTTTTGTAGGAGTGAATATATTTGAGCCCTCCCTTTGCTCTCCTTTCAGCCTTTCACATACAAAAAAACCTACACGCATCCTGTCTCTGGTAATAGAGAGCTTCATCATCTAATGTGAAAAGGCCTTATTGAGGGTTTTCACAGTTGCAGATACTAACAGCTAATTTCAGTTTTCAGTGGAACTGCTGACTTTGCCCTCACATCCCAGTGGGGTCAAAGGTTTTTCATGCTAAATGTCTCCTACCTTGGTAAACCAGTGACCACTATGACTCATCATATAGCCCAGATCACTGTAACAAATGCAGTTGTTCTCTAATGTTAAAAGATCTAGCTTACTGAACATTTGAAAGTCAGGGACAGCGCTCAGACCTTTTGCCCCAGCATAAAACAAAGCTGTAAAAACAGAATGCCATGACCTGCTAGTAATAATTGTTGTAGATCTGGTTATGGTTTTTACCAAACAGTAAAGTAAATATAGTGTGAGCATATCTAGTTTTAACCTGAAAATGGAAAGGTTACAAAACCTGTGTTCTGTCAAACATAGTTTAACATTAGAGATCTCAGTCATTTTTAAGGACAGTCTTAAAGAAATGTTTTTCCTCAAAGTGCATTTGAAACATATTGAAAAGACTAATTACACTTACAGTTTATTTTTTTCTAAATGTCTGTTCCATTTTCCATGTATATGCAGAAGATAGAAAGAAAAACATTAAATATCTACACCCATCCAGTAAGACAAAAGATCCTGTGTTTTCTCTTCACAAACCAGGGAAATCCAGGGACATTTTTTGTGTATTTCTAGGAGAGGTGTAAGCGATGTTTTCTGACTTGAGTACTCCTCTCTCACTAATGGACTTTGTCCTGCACTTTGTCCTGGCATTATTCTTTACTTTGGTCTCTTTTAAGTATGTTTTCATATAATTTCTTTAGATATTGTAATAGACTTGGTAAGCATTTTACTTCTCTGATACCACAGTTAAGACTTTGCAACTGTGCAAAATCATTCTGTTTTCCTGACCTGCATTTTATATTTATTCCTTCCCTGCCAAGGCCCAAGATAGACTTCTTGGACCTCTTCAGGTGTCCACTGAGGAAGCAGCTTCAAGTTCTTCCAAGAGCTGTCACAGCAGGTGGTAGATGAATGCATAAAAAAAGGCAGTTGTTGCATTTTACCTGGGGGAAGGAAAAATGATGGATTCTGAAGAACTGCAGGAGGGAAAAGCTAAAGGTTTTTCTGGGGTATCCAGAAGTCTTGGGTTCACAGTATAAGGATCATTATTCACAACAATTAGCTAATATATTCTTTAATATTCCCACTTTTTAATATAGAATACTTGGGATTCCTCTCACAGATTCTGAAAAGCAATAAAAGGTAAATGGCTCATTCAGGAGCTTGACACAGTCATTCAGCTGTGAAAAATCGAGGAATAAAAGGGGTTTAGGAATTTCCTAGGCTGTTTGAAGTGCACGATCGCACAGAGCCATGTCTGAACACAACATGTTATCACTGGCTTGCTCTTTTTGCTTTCAGTCATTTGTTAATTTTGATAAGGAGAGATACAGTTATTTAACTGAATTACTGATTTAAATTCTAGAATGACTGAAAAGTGAATCTGCTTTAACACTCCACAGCATTATCAAAAACCTTTTTGCATTTATTGCTTGAAGAGGAACAGGGAAAAAGAACTTGCAGATCTCTAAGGTAAAAGGGATAAGGCAGCTCAGAAAGGCTTCCAGGGAGCAAAATGACCCTGGCTGGCTCAGAAAAGGCTTCTGTGGGGAACCAAAGCCTTTCAAGGTGATCGCCACAATATTGCTAAGGCAACCCATGTTTTGTGGGTGATTTTCAGCTGCCAAGAGCTGGAAGGCAGGAGCTGGTGCTGCCAAGACCAAGATGACCCCTGACAGCTTCTGTGATCCCCTGAAATGTATTTCATTTTATGCTTTTCCCAAGATAGGACCTGAGGGATGCAGCCAGCTTCCTCTCCTTGATTTAGTAGGTTGTGTGCCTAGCTACTCTCTCTGATAGCTGAAGCCTGCTTTCACACTCGTGCTATCTGGAACTACGCTATACAAAAGTGGACAGGCTAGATGAAAGCGAAACCAGGAATTCCACACCTTCTGGGGGTGGGGAGGGTGATTGTTTCATTTTAGCAGTCTTGGTAGTAACCTGAGCTAAGTAAAAAGCTCAGATTCTTCAATATTTATTAGAGTAATATATAAAAGAAATGTGTTTGTGTTTGGAAAACCAAACAAATTGTCTCTCTTGGGCACAACTTAGTATGAATAATGAATTCTCTGAGTTATGAAATGGGCAGATGAAAATATTAAAAAATAAAAAAAAAAAAAGAAAAAAAAGTAGAGAACCGCATCATGCCACTGGAAAAACCCATACTGTAAAGCCATTTGAATTTCTGGCTGCTGTGTCTGAAAATGGCACAGCAGAGTAACAAAAATGTACAGAGAAGAGTGAGAAGGGTGATGAAAGATTTAGAATGGCTTTGCCATAATAAGATACTAAACAGATTAATTCCTTGGTTTGGAAAAGCAAGGGCTGAGGCAGGGATATGGTAGAAGTCTATACAATTATAAATGATATAGACATAGTGAATAAGGGTCGATGATCCATTATTTTTCACAACCAAAGAACTAGAGGCACATAATTAAATTATCAGGCATCCTGATAAACAAACAAAAAGGAAATTCTTTTTCAAATAAAGCATAATTAAATTGTGAGGTGCATTGGCACAGGATGCAGTAGAGGCTATCTGTATAAATGGGCTCAGAGCAGATTAGATGAATCCATAGAGGATAGATCCATTGGTGGCTATTAAAAATTATGTTCTAGATTAAACTCCCATTTCAGGAAGTCCCTTAAGTGCTGATTGCGGGAAGTTGGAAAGGTATTCTAGGCAATCTACATATTTGCCCTGCTTCCACCAGTATCCACTTTGGGTCAGTGCTGGAGCCAGCATATTGGGGTGAACAGATCTTTGCCGAATCCATCAGGAACACTTTTATGTGTATGTGTGCGAAAAAATAAGAACAAAAAAAGAGAGGGCATGATGGGAAAAACAAAAGCAACTTAATTAAACAATGAATTCCTCTTACTGGTAATAGTTTTCACACAGGCCTCCTGTAAAGGAAACCTCAATAACGTTAAATCTCCTACTATCATCTTTATCATCTTTAATTTTTATTTCAATCAGAATTTACCTAGCCCTGCTGTGCTTCTATGTATCTGTTGCTTACCAGCATGCTATCAAAACAATGCATAAGAATATTGTATTTGACAATGCTGCCACCTGGGCTACATCTGTAGTACTAAATTAAACAGTGCCTGAACAAAGGCCCAACAAATAGGAATTTGATTATTTATAATGTTGGTAAGAGAGGTCTCTGTCT
The DNA here is from genome assembly GCA_013400535.1 of Scopus umbretta. Classification (NCBI taxonomy): domain Eukaryota; kingdom Metazoa; phylum Chordata; class Aves; order Pelecaniformes; family Scopidae; genus Scopus; species Scopus umbretta. The sequence goes on along the minus strand of VZTL01062043.1, from coordinate 12,103 downwards.
TAGTTTTAAGCTTGACCAACTAATTTCCACTGTCTCAAATAATTCCCAGGCTTGACTCGGGAGTTAGCACAGGCAAGGGACCATTCCCAATAACAGTTTGGATGGAGCCAGCCTGTTCTGGAAGATATGGCTAGACCACACCAGTCGGCCTTATAGCTGGAGAATGGGCCTTCCCCATGCCTAATTTACTTATATAGATGTTATAATAATTAGCCGTCTCCCAGGAGGAGTGAGGAGGCCATAAGGGCACCCAGGCGTGCATGCGTTTGGCCATTTCCCTTAGGTCAGGATCAGCCTAACAACAGTTCTCAGTGATACATACCCTGTAGCAGACTGGGGATATCTTTGGCTAGGGTCAAAGGCCACCTGCAAGAAATGCTTTAATTGGATAGCAGGTTAGTGGACGTTGAGGTACAGGAGATATCTTTTCTAGATCTCTAAGTATCTCTAGTCTGGAAGAGGCGATTTTGTTTTCTCACATGATGGAGTGATATAGTGAGAGTCCAGCATTCATACTCTGGACACATTTTATGCTCTGTAATTATGTGATCAAATGAAGTTGCATCTGCTGTTTAATCCAGGCATTTTAGGGCCTGTGTTTTCTTTCATCTGTTGTCAGAGTTAATATGCCAGGTGCTATATAAGACAGAACTAAAGAACAACAGCTACCGTAGGGAGCTTACAGGCTGAAAAAAAAGCACACACAGAAAAAAATTGGGGGGAGGTCTAAAGCAGGCCAATAATAAATAAATTAAAATCCAATGAACTGAGAAGTTCAATATCAGTTGTAGTTCAGTCTTTCTCTTGTATTGTGATGGAGAAGGCCATTCATTGATTATCAATCTTGCTGATGTAAGCCTTTTAAAGTATGCGAGCAACAAGTCCACTGAGACTGGGGCCTGTTTGGTGGAAGGATAGGTAGATTATGGAAGAAGTACCATTAGGAGATAGAAACAGCGTGTCTAGTTATTAAGGGCAGAATGAATGCATAAAAACTGAGGGCCAACACAGAGGCATATCTTGGTGCAAGACTTTGCAGGCAAAGAAGGAGAATTAAACTGATAGTTCAGGCTCAGAGAGTAAATCAAGAGGTTAAAACTGAGATGATAAAATTTTAAGGATGGGTAAATTGATTATCGAACTGAGGAAAAGCAGCGATATCAGATGGCTGCTGTGCAGTGACTGTCAAAATGCTCACTTAGACCACAGGCAGACAGGAGCGGGGTAGAAGAGAGCGTGTGCCCATTAGCTCATACAGAAACTTCTTTGACCCACTTCTCTGACCCAGAGCACAAAGTAACATTCTACTGACCCGCAATCCAGTGCCAAGTGCAGCTCAGGCATGATTCAAAATTGTCCCCCAAGAGATTATCTTCATCTCCTTTACCCAGGTTTTACACGGATGTAATCCTGTGGCCTTCAGCAGTTTCACTTCGGATTTACATTGGATGGTAACCTAATCTCTAGACGCAGAAAACTGAGTAGAAGAAGCTAAGGCTCCCTCTGTACTTGTAACTCATCAGGAACACACCACACAGCTGAGCAACGGCAGCAAGCATCCCTACCACAGTGCACGTCCTTGCCCAGATTTGGCCCATGCCAACCAGCACTTCCCTAAGTAATGTCTCCTTAGCAGGGTAAGGAACAGCACAAGTCAGGGTGCACTCCTGAGAGACATCCAGCCTGTTCTGAGGACAAAAGTTGCCCTATACTGGCTTGATCTCAGGTGCCGGCCCATGTCATTTCCCACTGTACATGTAGTAGCCTCAGGGGTGAATGAGCCGCCTTGATCTGTCAAGCTGGTTCCAGCTCAGTAATGTCTCCTGACGTTTCCAAGCTTAAGTCTGGAGAACATCAGCTGTGAAAGGTTCCTGTCGCAGTCTTGAGTGTCATCTGTGCAGTGTTGCACTGGAATGCATGACAGATCCATCAGGTTTTTAAAAAAGAAAATGAGAGATTAGATGTAAATGACAGTTTGTGCTCTCCTGTTTAGGTAGATCACAGCGTCATTTTACTATACATTCTGCTTTCACGGAAGCAGATACTGTGTTTTTAAAGTCTATTATTTTTTTGTCGCTATTTTGAGCCCCATTGAGAGTGAAGACTTCTCCCACGATTTCGTAGTTTCAGTTTCAGAGGCAGGTTTTTGCTTTCTATTTAGACCAGTCTGTGATGCAGTAGTTCATATATTGAGAATGGATTTTAACTAGTAATTGTGTCTCTTTTCTGTGGACTGTGTGTTCCATACATTGTTTAAAACCTTGAATTGTAAATCATCCTATTTTCATAATCTCATTTTGTTTGGAATTCATTGTCCATCAAAACAGTCCATTCTGATACTACCATTTTCCTCTACATCCACTGGCGTAGAATGTTCTACCAGCAGGCCCACCTTGAGCAAGGGGCAAGCTGAAATACTACGGATCTATGAGAAAGAGGAGGTGAATGACATAAAATGAATGCACACATTTTATGACACCTGAATTTCAGCATGTGCAAGAATTCTGTGATAACCTAACTGCATTACCATGAGATCTGAAGGTTGCTGCTGTGCTCATGAATGAAGGATATGCTTTTCATTTCTATGGTCAATAATAAAAATGGTAGTTTCAAGGAAAAATGTAAACCAAATAAACAAAGACCATGTATGTCTGTTGCTGAAGGAATAATATGACTTTGAAGTACAGTTCAACCTCACACAAAGATTGTCTTTGTAATACTGCAAGAGCCACTAAGACTCTAGATTAATTTATGCTTCATAAGTGCAGAATACAAAAATTGAATCTCTTCAAGGGCTGAAGGAACTGACAGTAACTTTTTGAAAAGACAGTCTAAACAATGAATTAGAGATGTGAATAGGTATAGCGGTAAAGTATAAAGAAATAAGAAGTCCTAATGCTTAGGAAGTAAACTAATCACTAAGAGCTACTCATATCCCTCATGCAGATTCATAAACCTAAGTGAATCATAAAGGAATTCTAAGTTCCTTTGAAACATTTGCAATTGACCCTATTCAAAACAGAATACAGCTTTTTTGCAGGATGGAAATTCTAACTTTTTTGTGCTCTCTGTAGGCTCTTCTAGTCAACAGGCTCACTCACACTAACAAATGTGTTCATATAGGATAGCTAAGAAAGAAATCAGTTCTAATCCTGATTCTACTGGAGAATTGAGGCAGAAAGAGATTAACTGAATTGTTCAAATTTGCGCAGGAATTCTTGTGGCAAAGTCAGAATCTGACTTATGGATCCCATTGCACAACCTTTTGCTTTAATTTTGAAATGGAAATTTATTTTCTTCTTTTTTTCTCAAACACACCAAACCCATGAACACTTAGTCTAGTTTAGCCTACCCCTAACATTTTAGTCTAGTTTTGGGCAGAGCTAGTGAGAATAATGCTGACTCCTTGCAAGGGAGAAATAATGTTATGCATTTTATTTTCTTTGGATTATTCTGTGTTTCTGAATATATGTACATGATACAGTTTTGGAATAAATTAATAGCTTCTTTTTCAAAAATACAACGCTAGTGTTTCAATATAAAGCTTCTTTATTATGAAGTTAGCAGTAAGATATCCTAGTTACTTACATGAATGCAAAGGATCCTTCTGAATATTTTTGTTATAACTTTCATTTGATTCATTACTCCTGTGCAGCCAAATTAGAGGACAGGCATATGAGTTATACAATATAGGCAGATCATGTGAGCAAAGTCTCCATGGAAACTGCCTAATTCATGCTTTTATTTAATTAGAGTTGTCCATTACCTCTCCAAATGAAATTTAATTTAAATTCATATGCCACTCATTTTTTAAATTGTGTATGACTTTTTATCCGTCACTTAACAAGATCTCCAGTAGGCTGTATTTTAGCAGAGTGAGTTTATTTAACAATTGAGTTTATAAACAAGATGTTTATTTGACAGCTCAGCTTATCTGACATTCTTAACATCCTCACGACTTATTTTCTATGCAGTATCTGTGCTATACTACCCATTGTTATCAGTTGTATATTCTTAACCTCATATATTGTCAAAAACAGGAGCAATTGTTTGAGAGTACCCACATGAGTATATTCACTCATTTTGGGTGAATGAGATAATTGGGAAAAAATCATAGTACAAATACAAAGTGCAACCAAGACCAAGAAATATACAAAATGCATGTATTTGTTAAAGGGAACATAGAAACAGGCAAAACTGTGTGTCTGTTGTAAGCTAAACCACAAAAAGCAGCTTGTCTGATACAGGGATTGAGGTACTCTTAAGAAAAGTCTGAGTTGGTTCAAACTTATGGGAATCTCTACCTGAGGATATGAGGAACACGAACTCATGTGAGTTATTTAGAAATCATCAGTCCTGGGTCATGCACTATAGAAACATGGTCTGCAATACCTGATTTTTTCTTTCTCTGAAGAATCGCTGGTTGAACGTACAGTGAGAGGCTGTGGAGTACCCCATTCCTTCGGTGTTCTTTTGTGGTCTCTTTGCTTATAACACACACAGATGGTAAGAAAGAGTACAGTGGAAAGCTGTATACACTCAAACAATTTCCACTCAGCTGAGACACCAGCAAATGCAGATAATAGCGGGGGGTTGGAAATTAAAAGATAGTGTTGCATACTTACATGAAACATGTTACTATGGTATTTTTGTATCCTAATCTATGTCTTCTCAAGCCAATCTTGTACCTTAAGGAAGTGTTGCTGACCCAATTTTCCATATGCAGCTCCTTGTTAGAAATATCTGAGCTAGGTGCCAGACCCAAATTAATTTGTATGCCAGCATGATAAGAGCACAGTGCAGAGGCAACAATCTGCAATTCTGAAAGCGATATAGGCAGGGCAGCTAAGAGCTGCACTCAGGCCATTCAGCAGGTTCCTGCCTACCTCACTGCATTCATACAAAATAGACATATCATCTGAGCTTAAGTACTTTTGCAAAATTACAGAACTTGTCTCTGGCACAAAAGTAAATGTTATTGATAGGAGAAAGTCACCATCACAGCATTAGCAGAGTTAGGAATTGCAGAATTGAAATGGTTGTGAATAAAAGGTAAATAAAGCGGCCTGAGAATCATGAGTGGCATTATTACCATCAGAGGTGGGAAGTGCTAAAGGTACAACTGAAGGACCGACGATAATGATTCTTCCTGGATTAAATGCATTAGGGCTAAGAGGCAGTAGAATTCAATGTGACTAAGTACGGCTGAAAAGAACAACATAAAAGATGTTTAAAAAAATGCCTTTATGAGGCTAGTGATGTGAAAACATCTAGCAAAATAAATAAAAAAAAAAAGTAGAACACTAGAACAGCTGGCAAAGAGGAATAGATACTGCAGATATTAATAGCACCTCAACAGCTTCACAGCATCAGAGATACTGAATGGTAATAGGTATCACTGAGTGGATCTAAAAACTAGTGGATAGCTTATGTCTGGATATACAAAAATATCAGAGTTATTAAATAGCTACTTTGTTTCTGTCTTTTCAGAAGAAGAGGGTGGCGATCTGCTCAAGTCGGGCTTCAGTTTTCCAGGGACGCCAGAGGAGGAGCTAGGTACAGAGATCATCTCTCAGATAACTTGTACTGCTTGTACATCCAGAGGCTGGGTGCAGCCATGGGGGTGAGGAGGCAGGAGTCTGCTCTGCGGTACATGCCTTTTCCAGACACAAAGCCCACCGCAGGCATGGCACCAGGCGGCATTCATGAGAGTGGCCAAAAACCTCTCAGTCCAATCCTTCTGGGAATTTCTCACCTGTTATATAAGGTTAGAGAATGAAAAGCAGAAAAACATCGGATTTGGGTAACATCCGGGCAACAAAGAATTCAAAAGGTGTTCAAGGAAATTAGCAACTTTCCTTCTTTTCTCTTTTTCTTTTTGTCTTACCCCTTAGAAAATATAAGAAGTGTAGAGTTTTCAATGTTACCTTTTAAATTTAAAAAAAATAACAGAAGCAAGAAGAAATCAGAAACTCATAAAGCTCATGAGGGAATTCTTGATACCTCTGTCTCACAAAGCTAGTAGTAAAATGTCCCACTGGCTTCAGTGTAGCCAGATTTATACCTTTTAGATTGTGTAAAGTTGAGTTTCTGTTCCCAGAGTTTCATGTTCAGATTGTCACAGTTTTATGTAAAATTCATCAACATTTTTATTTATATGCAATTACTTTACATGGTTATTTTTGGAAGAAAAATCTGGAAAGTGGTTTCTGTGTGTTATTTAAAGTTCCCTTTATTCAAAGTGAGTATACTTACATTTCAGAAGTTACAGTAACAGTAATTTTTCTCCTTTATGCCTATGCTCATGTTAATACATTACATCAGTTCATTTTGTGTTGTTAGGATATTTTTGTATTTGACAACAATATTATAAAATCTCTCCCTGACCTTATTGTTTCACATTGATAGGAAGATAAATTGTAGTTGCTATATTAAGGGAAAAAAAAAAAAAAAAAGCAGTTTGAACAAGGAACATGAATTCAGGTAGGGGATGTCATTATGTTTAAATAATCTCTTAGAACAGGATTTTCTAAAACAAATTGTGTTGCCACTCAGTTACACTCAAGTCAGGGAGTTCAATGTAAAAATATCTGTGTGGGACTTGTTTGTCCACTTAATATTAAAAACAAGTGAAAAAAAGCTACAGGATAGGTTCCAAAGATCGGACAGAAGGATGTGTTGAGGAAGAGACTGAAGAACCTTCAGGCAGTTTCCACCTTAATGAAAATAGTGTCAGAGGGGAGATATGGTTAAACATGAGGCTCCCTAGGAATCTCACAAGCAAATCCTATGGAAGAGTCATGGAATAAGCACATCTCTCAGCCTTTTTGGACATTTGGGACTTTTTCGCCCTGCTGCCCCATTTCACAGCCCACAAGAAGGAGTTCAGAAACCCCAGGGTAGAATTCATCCCATCTAACAGCTGGAAAGTCATTCAGATGTGGATGTCTAAAATGTAGATTACTGGACTTCCTTTAGAGTCAATGAAGAGTGATAGACTTTTCTAGGACATGGCAGATTTGGCCTTCTTTAGAAACTTAAGGTAGAGTGAGATGAATCATGCCCCAGAAGTATGTCAGAATTGTTTTCCTTCCCATTTGGTTGAGAAAGAACTGCAGGATTTCTGAAGCCAGGGTAAATGCTGTTTAAGTTGATATTATTAAATGTCAGGTGTCTGCAGGAGTAAGGACCTTCATATGAAATAGCTGATCAAAGATTAACACAAAGATATGAACTAAACTGATCAGTTATCCAGCACCCTGATTAGGAAGAAGATGGGGAATTAGTCAACAGAGAAGAGGAACAGGAAAGTAAAAAACAAGAATAAAATTGCAACCAGACTACAAAGAAACCAAACTGCTTTCAAAAACTTCAGCTATTTATGGCCAGAGGACCGAAAAAAACTTATATGCTAAAAGCAAGGAAAGATCTGTCCTTGCTCCTAAATTTTTGGTCCCTACTGCAGTCCTCTGAAAATAACTACCTAAGATTGCTAGTTAGTTAATGGAGAGAAGTAGATGGCTGTAATATTTTTGGAGGGAAATCCCATCCTCCTGACTCAGCTGCCAAACTGTAGATGGACGAAATAGATGGACTGGATACCATCAGTAATGTAAAAACATATGATGTCCTATTCTTCCTTAGAGAATTACTATAAAACAAGAAGGAGCATACTATGGAAGAGGTAAATCGGGAAGACTTTTATAAAAGTTTTGGTATAGACAGTTAAGTTCAGTGTAGACAAGCTCTGTAGTTACAGCTGTGCTAGTGATTAACACCACTACAGACAGCTGGGTCATATCTGTCTGTCTGTCTGTCCCCTGCTGTTATGTTCCATTACTTGAAAATTTGAGTTCAAATCCATGAACTGAACATAACATCAGTGAAAAAGCTACTAACTATTAGATCTTTCTCATTTTCCACTTTTTCTAGCTGTTGCACATGTATAAAGTTAAATATTCATTGGAGGGAAATCTGAATCAGGGTAGATACTCCAGTCACTGGGATCTCTCCCCCTACCCCATGTTGCGTCTCTTGCAACAGACCACCTTCGGCTAAGGTAGCACGGAGGCTCAACACCCCGCCTCCAGGCCAATGAGCACTGACACCAATATGAGGATGCTGCAAATGGCGTTTATTAATAGGTTGCATAGCAATATATACTCCGCTGCCTTTCGTTACCGCCCATAAGCTATACGTCACGAGGGATAGGAATACACATGTCAAAGGGGAGGCCCCTGTTCTTTCCGTTACATCGCGTGATCTTCCGACCGTTATCCCCTACATCCCCATATACCCCAATGACCATGTAATTATTTCATATGAACAGCCTCAGTCTGAAAGACTGCTAGAGACATTCATTCCTGAAAAAAAACACAGAAAGGGCTTTCCTTGAGAAGTAAAATAATTGCCCCAAGTCAAGGCAAAGTAGAGATGATATTTTTAAGGTAGCTCTAAATGCAGGGCCATTCATTATTCTAGACTCTCACTGTCCCAAGGAGCTTCAAGTTACCATCTCTCTGGTACTGAAAAATCTCTGGCTCCAGGCCCTTATTTGTAAAATGGGTTTAATATTTCCTAGTGAGGTTTCAGGGCTTTTGTGGGGATTAATTAATGTTTGCACAGTATCTCACCAGAGTGAAAATGCTGAATAGTCACTAAATAATATTCTTAATACAATGATCCACTGTCTTAATTGGGAAGAGGTATCGAGGGATAGGACTGATTTCAACTCTTTTCCATTATTGATTCTATAAAAGGCCTCATTAGTTAAAACAGGCAGAAATGCAATGGATTCCTTCAATGAAAAGCTTATCCAAGCATTCACAGTCTGTCCTCAAGAGCAATATTTCATAGCTTTTCCATTACTATTTATTTGTTAACAGAGTTCAGGGTAGTAAATATTGTCATGGTTACAAGATTCATGCTCACACCAAAAATTCCTGTTCTTTTCACTAGGAATATCTCAAATAAGCAACCTGATAAAGGTTGCAAGGCATGGTGGTAGGAGCAAGAGATCTGATATGCGTGATCTCAAGCAGCGCACTCGAAGTCTCATGGAAACTGCAGTTCGTCCAATTCCAAGCTTTCTTCTAGCTGGTGGTTATAAATACTGAACAATGCTAATGTATTAGAAAACAGACATTTTATGAAACTACTCTTTTCTATGTAAACTGAAAACTTCTCACAGTCTTATTTACTTTAGGCATGTATAGGGTAAAGCAACAATTTGCTTTGGGTATCAAAAACAAATAGTGCAATCATAACAAGAGACATGGAAAATGTGCCATGTTCAAAGTGCATTCACATAGTAAAAGAAACATGTGAACAGGGAAGATGGGATGGACTTTTCTTTAAATACAGACTTTAATAGGTAGCACATGCACAGAGTAAAGAGGGAAAAATTGATTATTGAAAAATTATTTTAACTCCTTTTTATAGGGAAGGAACACATTTATTTTACACAAGTTTAACAATTAGCAGCTTCTAATGTTAAGCAAAGAAAGAGAACTTCCACTAAAGGCTTTTTGTTTCAGTAAATTACTGTTTTCTCTTTAGGAAAGGATATTGAGTTGATGTTAAGAAAAAGGTTAAAACCTATAAAACAGGTTGCAGTTACTAATAGTGCTCTTAACCTGCCCCAATTGCAAAGTAAACTGTAAGGGAGTTTAAGGGCAGGTTACGAAAATGTATTTTTATTTCACAGTTGATGCAGTTGTGCTTTTGATTAATTGGTACGGTTCAAGTGTCAGACAGTAACTCATGGTTATTCAATCACTGTTGATTGCATGATCATGCCTTTATGACCTTATGCGTTGAAAGGAAGAAAGGATCTAACCGCTCTTGAAATAAAAAAATAAATACAGGCCTAATTTTCCAGTCTGTCTGTCTTTCTACCTAATTATCCAGCCTTCCTCAGTGCAGTCACTGTCTGAACACTTTGCACTTTTCATGGGTTTAGCTTCATATAACAGGCATGACAGGAAATTTTCCCAAGGACAGACAAGGGGTTGGCAGTGGGCACTTGGCTCTCCTCTGTGCCAGATTCATGCCTCAATCCGCCTCTCCCCAGAGTACCCAGGGATGATTAAACAGCTGTTGACTTTGACTGGAGCTGGTGGGACTTCAGTCAGACACAGGACTTGGCCACACAGAATAAACTGCCTCAGTGATGCTTATCCCTGTAATTAGGAGGCCCAGTAACAAATATTTGATTTTAAATTCTTAGACGGTCATTATCCCAGAGACTGAATGTTTCCCTGCTTTCTGACACTAACCCTCAGAGGTACAGAAGTTATTTTTATTCTCATGCTATGGGGAACTGAGGTATGGAGTCTACAAGAGATATCCACAAAGGTTAACTTTAACCCAGTAAGGCAAGGTCAAGCCTCTCAGTGGCCGCTGTTGCCTTGGCTTTATCCTGGACCATGCAAAAAATTGACTTGACTGCAGATTCCCCAGGTTAATCCTCTAACCACACGACTGTCTTTCTTCCATAAAATAAAAATATGTAGACAAGTGGTTTGATATGGAAATACAAAAGTCTTTTAAACTTACAAGAGGTTTTAAATACGAGATGCCCCGATGTCTCTGTGTCACTGTCTTATTTGCTTATTTTGACTAGCTAAACAGATAATGCAAAAAATAGCTTTTTTTAAGTTATTCCATCATACCTCTAAATAATTCCACTTCAAATTCTTCCTTTTCCTGTACCCAGAAACTGTAGTGTAGAAGTTTACTGATGTGATGATCAAGGCCACAGAAAATGTTAAGGAAATAATGGGGAATGTTTTTCAGAAAATGAATTTTGAACTTTAAATTCCTTTTAGTTATGCTTGAAAGCTTATTCTGTGAATTACTTTCAGTCATAGAACAAAATCGTATCATATGGCCTAAGTATCATACAAAAACATGCTAACTATCCTGCGTTTTAATTATAGGCTGTTGGCAACAAACGCTTACTAACAATCTGCAGACCAGAAGCTATTTCTAAAAATTAAGCACCTCATAATGTCAAATAACTCTGCAAAAATCCCATTAGGCCCAAGGTCAATTCACAGACAGGAGAAGATATTTGAAATAATGTAAGATTAATCAAATAGGTTATTTGTTATGAATTATTCATCCATTTCTTCTACAGAATACAAAGGGGGTTATGCATTTGTTACTTTGCCAAGAAACAAATTTTTTTGTTCTAAATGATTTGTCCATTCTGACAGGGCTGTCCAGCCGAGGAGGTTCCTAAGTTCAGTTGCAAAGGAAATATGTTTTTTCCAAACTGGGAAGCTTCATCCCATTGTTAGGCCACATCTCAACTATTGTTTACAGTGTCTGCACTGGAACGAATAAAAGACCTTTCCAAGGAAAAGAGAGAGAGAGAAGAAGTAGGGAGAAGGTGAAACAGCTTAAGTTTCACATGTGGGATGTTAGCAAAGGAGGAATGTTTTTCTCTCCCTCATGCCCTGCTGACCTCTATAACACCTGGCTGAATAGTTGGTCCACAACATTCACTTTCCTATAGAGGGTGCAACAGTTGCAATGGAGATGAAAGACCGACTCGTCTGACTGCATCGCCATGCCTGCCTTCTTCAGAGTGTCTTCACTGTATTGTCTCCATTGAAAAGGATAAAATATGCATCCTTTTAAACGTATTCCCATGATGAGCAGCTTAAACAATGTGCTCTCCATTTTCCTAGAAAAAGTTACCATGCTTTACTTCCAATGTTCATTATAGACTGCTTTGGCTCTGTCAAGGGCAGGACAATTTGTATTGGCACAACCAGGGCAGTCGGGGTACTGCCAGCATGGAGGTACGTGACCATGGCTCGCTCTCACAGTGCTGCCCACATAGGTCACTGATTCAGTCTGTCTTCCGAAGGGGATTTGCACTAGTGTAATGACTGCAGCAGGATAAACACCAGCAAATATTGGTAATACAATCCAGGCTTTCCCTGGTGAGTTCAGTTGTCACCTTTCACCGTGAATTTCTTGTGTGATTCCATTTGTTTCCTCCATCTTTTTACAAAGTCATTTCTCTTCATACATAATTGGACAACAGCGTGTTAAGATGCCCTGTCTCAATCTGGCCAAGGGTGTGGGTTCT
>VZTL01062042.1:0-11594 GCA_013400535.1 Scopus umbretta | reverse complement strand
AGGGTAATAGTCAGAGGACTGCAACACACCAGGGAGTATCCTACTAATGTCTGTAACCCAGGCCCCAGGGAGGCAGCAGACTTCCCTGTGGGATGGGTCTGGTCAGCATATTGGGCCCTCTGTTTTCCCCAGGAGGGAATCACCTGTGATGATTACTCTCCTTTTCTTCTTAGCAGAGGCAATTGCAATGCATGGGTCTGACTGACTCACCCTAGACAGCCCCCTGGGTGGACCTTCACCTTCGTCCTCACTTGCCTGGCCCTCAACTTCCAGAGTCCCAGGAAGACAAAATAGTAGATTTCTTAGATTCTGTATAATTCCATTTCTTTTCTTCCAACACAACATGAATCATGATAACTTGACAGGGCTTTTAACTTTTGTACCTGAACACTAAATGCTTTTTTGGCACAGCACCTCAGCTGCATAACAAGATGACAAAGACCTGTTAACCCGCCCCATAAGAGCAGTCCCCATTAACAGGGAAGTTTAACAGAAAAGCATGCAAGAAAGCACAGACAGTTTGCTGCTACCTCATTGTGATACCTGTGCCTTCTTTCTAGCTCCATCTTGGATCTGAAGGAGATAACTCTTCCTTTGGAATTTTGATGTTCTGGGAGGTCTTTTTTTTACAGAAATCTTGGTACTGGTTCATTGGGAAAAAAGGTAAAGGTTTTTATTTAATGGTAGGTGAATTACCAACTTAGTACAGTAGCAATAGGAAGAACATTGGCACAGTACTCACAGTTCTGCTCAGAGCAGAGCAAGAATTTTAACCACCCGTAACCCTCTGCAGGCTGGCTTGGGAGACTCCTGCAAACTACTTAACACTTCCAGTGATTTATTGTAAGATTTCAAATGAACCATTTTACATCCACCAAAGGAAAAGCAGCTTTTCAAAGGTCTAGTGTAGGGAGACTGATTCCCAATTATTTTCAGAATTAATTTTGTTTTGAGCCTTTGAAAATGGAACAGTTGATTGCCTATGGTGATCCGAAGATTGACTGTATCCTTTGAGAGTCGAGTCTACATGCACCTCTTGATTTTTCATACAAAGAACTGTATCACTGTCGCTTCTGCTTGTCTCTGTGACCCTAATTTTGAAATTATATTTAATGTTGCTCCAGAAGAACTTCCATCTTCTACAGAAGACAGTTATCAGTACCAAGTTCTTATGAGTTTAAGTAACTTTTATTTGATTATTTCTAGCAAACATAAATTAAGACCTTATCAAATATATGCAAAATTAACAGTTTTCTGTTGTTTTACATGGCCTTCTGAAGTGACTTATCCTACCACTAATGGAAAAACCCCACATCTCCGTGTTCCTTCCTGCACCACAGCTGTTCTTCACTGTTTTGGGGGTGTTGGGCTGTGTGTTAATGAGTCCTGATTAGTTTCAGTAACCCATATACCTTTTCTCTTAGCATGTTCCCAAACACTTCTCATAATCACTTTATTATTAATCTGGTGGGAGCCTTGACTGTTGAGCAAACTTGGGGAAGAGAGCCACGTTTTAGAGGAACTAACCTTTGTGTGTTATTTCTAATGTTGTCTATCCACCATTATTTCCCCATGCAGTCTAAACCTGTCTCTTATAATTTCTGTCACCTGGACCTGGAGTAGGAGTGATCTTATGTGGCTGTGATGCCAGCCACAGATTTTGTGACAATGCTGAATCTTTTATTCTTTTAGACATGTCTAACGTTTTAATAAGCACTTTAATAGCGCATTGTGAATGCACCGATCGGTTTTCAGTATGACATCTTAGAATATTTCAGAAGTCTTCAACAATGCTGCTTAAGATCATACTACTTCCTAGTGTCAGCTGATGCTAGCAGTGCTAACAGTACAGTGCTCTAATACATTTTGTCAAAAATGTTCTTATAATATTAAACATTACTTAAGGCTCAGATCAAATAGAGGGCTTATGAGAATTGCAATAAAAGACTTGAAGTTCCTTTACCCAAAACTTTTTCTAGTTTCATTCAGTGGTATGAATTTCAAATTCAGCCCTCCACAGCTAAATCCCCTATCACTGGGTTACAACACAGCCAGTCTGCTTCTGGTTTGCTGTCCTTGTAACTCCAAGAATACTCTGTTATTTTCTAAAGAGATACTGGGATAGATGGAGGGCGGCCTATTAAAATTTCTTTCTCCATGATCCATTTTGCTGTCCAGAGCATTCTTTTAATCTCACTGTATTATGCACATCTCAGTGGGATTTTGCAGCTAAATTCATAAACTGGACTTGAGTTTCAAGGTGCCTATATTTCCTTTGGAAAACCCAGCTGTAAACGCAAAGCAGTTGACCTTCGGGGTATCACATCCTCTCGTGTCACATTAAAGCTCCAATAGGCAGGACTTACAGTGTAGGACACATTCATATAAAAGATTCTGGATGCTTTTGTGTGTCCTAGCAGGTAGCTGCAGAAGATGTGGGTATCCATAATGGCTGGTAGGTAAATTTCAGAGTACCCACTGAAGCCTATAAACTGCATTGTGTCTAGGGATAGTGAATTAGATGATGGATCAAATTCTTAGCTCTAACCATTTAAATTGATATCTTGCACAATTCCCTGTGGCAGATCAGTGATTTACCTCCCTGTGAGCTTATTGTGCAAATTCTATCTAAAAGATAATATGTAAAAGTTTGAGTTGTCCTGGTAAGCACAAAAATTTCTGAAAATTTCAAAACATCTAATTAGTAGATAAAGCAAATAGATGTTTAATAGTGTTTGTTTCAGCAAAGACTGTAGTCATGTCATCTTACAGCTTACCTAAACAATCCTTTTCTTGCATCCCTCCCTTCATGCATAATACAGGCAATATTTCTAGTTCATGTAAGCTGTAATTTCCTGGCACACATAATGACANTTTTCTTCTGATTCGCTCCCACATCCCACTGGGGAGGGGGAGAGTGAGTGAGCGGCTGTGTGGTGTTTAGCTGCCTGCCATGTTAAACCACAACAAAATATATTTTAAAAAATGCCAACAAGTTTATGCTTAGTTAGGGATCTTAAAAGAATTTCATCCTATTCAAAACATTACAGTATAGAGTGCTAAGAACTGCTTCTAAGGATGACATGAGTTCTGAAAAAATACAGTTTTGAAGTTCTTTACATTTGTATACAGTGCTTAGCGTATAAGATGATTTATAAAGTACACAACAGGCAGAGAAGGCTTGTTTCAGTATTACTTTAGTTATGACCTGAATCTAGTAATATCTCCCATCCTAACTTTATTGTTGTTCTCACAATAGTTGACAATGGAATATGGCTGCAGCTCCCTGCTCTGGGGCGTTCAAATTTTGTGTAGCCTTATTTTGTTACAACTTATCTCCATTATATTCTCTGAGGTGACTTGTTCATAGAGCTTTGGCTGCATACATTTACTTCTTATAATATTATGTTCCAGGACAAGCCATCAACTACAAACTTGAAATCTTTGGGCCTAAGCTTACAAGTCACTGCTGCATGAACAAAGATTCAGCCGATACCTCAACCATCAAACCCCAAGATATCTAACTGACAGGGGCATAACAACCATGAGTATGGCCACATTTTTTATTCTGCTGTCACTAAAATACTGAGAGAAGGGTGGCATTTCATCTAATCTCATTCCTATATTCCTTCATGTGTTTCAGTATAGATGTAACATCATTGTTAAAATTTTAGTCATTCCCTTATTGTTAATAGAAATGTTGAGTTCAAGATGTCAGATAAACACAGATTTATTTTACACTCAGTCCTCAGCTGGTGCAAAATTGCAGTAAATTATGGCAATTTATAGCTTGTGAGGATCTGCTCCCTCTCACATGTGTGAAGACTGGGACACTTTTCTGGAATTTCTCTCAGATATAAATACTTGTCTGGGATTAAAAAGAACAACAACACCAAAACGAACAAAAAAAACTCCAAAAAAAAAAAAATTCCCATGAAAATGTTTGTTTGTGAGATTATGCGAAGATGAGGGTATGCAAATAACTTTGATGTTCCAAAACAAAAGGCTTGGAGTTATTTACATAAAGTAAAATAAATTAAAGTAAGTTTAAAGCTCATTAAAATCTTATCATACCTGTTATAATAACTCAGAGAAAAAAAATCAAATGTTCCCCAAAGTAGATGCTTTTTCTATGATATTTAAATGAATGGGCGGTGCATTTTGGCCATGAGCAACATCAAAGCATGCTATTCATGTTATGGGATTAATGCTCTTGTATTGCTGAAGTTAATCATCATGCAATCGTATGAAGAAAGTTAAGTTAGTTTTTACAGAGAAAGAAGAAAAATCCCTGGTGTTGCTATTCATGTCTGAAGTAAAATAAAATCTCCCTGAGAAACAGAAGAAATCTTTTTAATTTTATGTCTCATGAGAAAGTCTGTGTACATAACTCAAGGCAATTTCATTGCACCTTTGGTGGAAGATCAAGAATTAAAAATGCTCTAAGTTACACTCATTAGATTTCTTCAGTACAAACTTTCAGCGGAGTATTACTAATAGAAGAGGAAATCTACAATTAATAATGAAAAAGTGAGTCTCTAGCAGCTTTGGTTTCCCATGACATTTGAATTATTCATTAGAAATTATCACAGAGTAGCCTAGATGAAAAAAAAAAACCAGTCCCTCAAACCCTAAAATCACCAACATCAACAACAAAAAGCCTTTGTTATTCCTTCGTAAGGGGATGGTGGCAGTGAAAATCCACCAACCAGTAAGACGATTTTCCATTCAGAGCTAATTCATTGATCTGATAAAAGGAATCTTCTTTCTTATTTTGTACGTAAATTAAATGTCCTGGTGTTACAGAATTAAAAGGAAGTATATTAGACCATATGAATTATTCACAGGGAGCTGTGGTGACAGAGAAAGGCAGCAGATACAATGAACAGCAATGCTATTAATTCCTTTTCAGACTAACATGTAAAAAGGTGTATATAACAGTAAATGAAAATACAAAGGCTATGGTAAATCATACTGAAAGTCTGATTGCAATCCGTTATTCACAATACAGGCTTCCCCCTTCGTGCTTTTGTCTCATCGCCATAAATTGGACACTGTGACTGCACCATGGCAATGTTTCACCCTTGAGGAACAATTTTTTTTCAAGACTTCACAAAGTTTCCACTTAGGCATAGTGTATGGGTTATTGTTTATTCCCACCCCCCAAATTCTTCATTAAGCTCCTGTCACCATTTGATGCCAGCAGTGGAGGCAACGCCCAGCTCAGGATGGCCTTGGCAGGACTCTCCCCAGCCCCCCAAAAATGCTTTCTCACCCCACTTGCCCTGATCTCAGCTGTTCTGGGGCTCATTCAGCTCTGCTCCCAGCCCCCTGCCTTCAGGTGTCACTTGGGCATCCTCTCTAACCACAGAGCCACATCCACCTTGGCAGTCCTGTGTTATCCCTCACTTCTGCATCAATTTGCTCATGCCTCAGTGGAGAGGATCAATGGCCTATGGGACCTGAGCCAGACCTTGCAGGGAGGCTACCTCTCATGCCCAGGGAGCAATTACAGTAGGTCTTTTCCCTTCTTTTGCTCTCACCAAACTGTAATCTATCTCTGAGTAGTTCCAGCAACTCCAGAAAACTCTGCATTGAGATTTTCTGGTATGAAGTTTGAGCATACAAACCCGCTATATAGTTGTAGATATCCTTGCTCACCAAAAGACAATGAAAGAGCTTTCAACCCCATAATTCAAATGGTAAATTCTGGATTATAGACATATTTGTTATTCCTTCATTTACTGTTCTGTATGTCATATGCCAAAGAACCACACTGCTGAGTTCAGTGCTGCAGAGAATAGAATAGAACAAAACAGGGTAGAATAGACTACTTCAGTTGGAAGGGATTATCATGTAGCCCAACTGCCTTACCAATTCAGGCTGACCAAGAATTAAAGCCTGTCCAAATGCTTCTTAAACACTGACAGGCTTGGGGCACTGACCACCTCTCTAGGAGTGTTTGGCCACCTTTTTGCTAAAGACAGGGTGGTCAAACACCGAATAGAATACAGAAATAGAAATAGAATAAAAAGAGAATAAAAAGTGGTCTCAAATCAAAATGATGTATAATCTAAAGACTTCTGTGTCTCTCATCTTTGAGAAGAAACAGCTGACTATGCAGTGGTTTGGGCCTTAAATAGCAAACTGGTGATAAAAATGGACACTAAGAAAAAAGACTGTGTCTATTCTTGAGATGGTTATAAGACACAAAGTGGGTAATGCCAGATGAAGGAGCTCAAGGAGACAATGAGATAAAAACATTCACACTGATTATCAATGATATAGAGATGCCAGCCTCCAGATGTTGTTTTCCAGATGCATTTATGTTGTATGAAACAGCACATGCTTCACAGGCTGCATTAAACTTCAGTACATGTCCATTGTTGGACTGCTGCATATTACTAATTTTCAGAAGAAATAACAGCAATAACATCAATTAATAGGATAGAGGGGAAAAAAGTAAAAATTAGGCCATCGATGCTTGCACACACAAGATAATTAATGGTGAGTTAAGAAGATGGAGTAGCGTGAGAAAGATTTAATGAAGTAAGGCCACTGTGGCAAAAATGTTTGATGCAATCCACAACACAAGAGGAAGCCAGAGACAGCAGAAGGGGAAAAGAATAAAAGCATAACATTAGACAGAGCAAGTAAATAGCATGTGAATAAAAATCAGGAATCCAAAGGAATCCAGCCCAGTGTAGAGCTTGGTCTTGCACAGTTAGAGCCAACTAGACCTAAATCAGATTTTTTTTCTTTGCTTACATTGCTGACAGATTTTCTCATTTCAGTGAAAATATGTTTCAGGCTTATGATTATTTGATGTGTGTCAGATTTGCATACTCAAGCAAAATGGATTTTATGACATAATTTGCATTTTGAGGGTATTCTGGAAAGTCTCCTAAAGGATTGGCATAGCTGACTGAAAGGCAGAATATTCATGCTGTGAAGAATGTCAGAATTAAAAGAGAAAAAGGTTGGATTTTCCAAATCAAAATGAAAAATAGAAGTTTCCATGTTGCAATTTTTTTTTTACCTATTCTATTGTCCCCAGCATTCTTTTCTTTTTGGGACCTGGACGAGCCGGTTGCTGGAGGTATTCTGCTGCCAAGCTTCAGATGTATGTCAGCTAGAAGAAAATTCTCTTCTGCCCTGTCTCTCTGTTGGATAAGCATAGCTTTGTTTATTGGCTTTCTTATTTCCCTGCAGCTAAGGTTTCGGTCCTTTTTTTCTCCAGGGCCAGTGATTTAGCCCTTTCATTTTGAAAGGGAAAGAGTCCCTCTATGTCTTCAACATCTGTACCCAAGGAACAGGAATTCCGAAATTATTTCGAAAAGTAGAGCTGAGGTCCCTCAGTCACTTAAGCCAATTTGAAAATATTTTTTTTAAATTGAATTACACACTGATTAACCACTTTCCTTAGAGAAGACCATGACATTCTGTCCCAAAAAAAGCAGCAGTGTGTGCCTCAGAGACAGTAGCACTTAAGGTCTAGGTTTTTAACTTCTATCTTACTTTTCTTAAATACTGTTGGGAAGAAGTCTGGATGCAAATAAGGGCATAAGAATAACAAGCGGCCGGCAACTGAGTGTCTTGGAAACTGGCTGGATGATGAAAGAACGTAACAAGGAAAACTTGTTTTCAGTCGGATTTCTCTAAACTCATTCTGACATAAGGAAATGTAAATACAACCAGTTAGAGAAAGAGCATGATAACATTACCATAATTTGGAAGTCAAGTTTGTCAGTAAAAAGGGAAAGCAAATGGGATGTAATCAGAAGAGTCTAGACAAAGAGAGACTGTTACAACCTCATCAGACCCCCCCAGAGCTGATGTGCCGATTATGCCTTACACATTTATCCTTGGCTATCATATTCTGAATCTGTAATAAGTATCTACAGTAGCATTCTAAATATTTTTTTCAACCATTAGAATATAAAGAAATTGAAATTTCTGCAAGCAGATGGGTGTTCGACCAGTTTCCACAACTATTTCTATTACTTTTCCTTCCTGCCACCTGCATTAAATGTCTATTTAGACACTTTTAGACTGACTTTTTTTTTTCTGCCTTTCTGCAGGAAGAAAACAACTTAGATTTACAATGTAGTGTTTCATTACATTAATTTAAAGAAAAATAAATTATAGAAGTGTCATATCATGTAACAGCATAATAAACCACTGGTAAATTATTAAGTGCTGGGTAATAGTTTTTTTATCATTCTTTATTAAGTATTAACTGTCTAGTCTAATGCATGTTTGTGGGAGGTGGGGCTGCCAGGGATTTTGTATTTTGCTCATTGTTTTATAATGGTGTTTCATGTACTAAGAACTTCTCTGTGACTGAGATTTAGGGTCTGCCAGCCATGCAGCTGCTGCTGTTCTGCATCTGTATCTTGTCACATCCTCCCTACATAATAACGTGTTTCTGAAAGCTATAAATAAGCGATGAAGAAGGCAAGGGTCAGGATCTATGCCCTTTTGAACCCAAGTTACAGCACTTAACAGGGGCGTCTGAGGTACTGTTTCTTCCTCTGTACTTCCAATGATTTTAAAGCACCCTTTAGATTATGTCACACATTCACTCTTCTCCCCACACACCCCTTTCCCTTTCCTTCCTCCCCCACTGTTTGGCTCATGATCTAATGCAACATAATTCAGTGTGAACTAGCATAGCATGTCAAAAAAACAAAAGAGAATGTTTTCTTCAGATCAGATATTTGTTATCAATTTGAGGAAGCAAACCAGTTCCAAATGTATTGTAGACACTGGATTGCTGACAAAGAATCCTCATTTATCATGCCAAAGTTACTTTATTGTCACATGTGGAGAATAATAAGAATGTAAATTGGCCCTTGGTGGTGAGGTTTTTTATTTCACATGGAAGCATCAATACCACTTTAATCCTGCTTAATTAGGACCAATTTACCATGCACAGGATAAAAAATATTGTAAACCTCTATTTACCAGTTAGTATACTTCTTGTCCAGGCACTGAATAGATAAGCTGCCATTATGAAATAAAAAAGCTGTATGCATACAAATGACATTGTATTAAGCATCATCTAGTCATATTATACCAAATAAAGATGCACAGAAATTCAGATTTTAAAGACCTAATTTCAGGTCATGTGCAAATCTTGAGTCTGTTTTTCTTTGAAACTAATTGTCTCAGAACCACGTAGTAGTTTTGTACAGATTCTGACTCTGGTACAGCTTTTTAAAATGTCATGCTTGTGTGATGTTAGAGAGGAAATTATCTTATGTCTTTGAGAAAATATTTATTGATCACTCTTATTAATGATTTTGCATAAGCTGTCTACTTATTTTTCCATGCATAAGCTACTTGGTTAATTTGCTGATTGGCATCATATAGTCCATTATGACTGAAAGTAATTAAAAAGCTTGGAAACTTTCAACAGATGCTTATAATGTAGAGAAGTGAAAAATAGAAAATAGTTTTGATGAATCAGTAAGACAATAATTTATTTATATTATGATTACAACCAAGTTAATTAAATACTTTTTGGTTTTAATCCATTTTTCATCAGAGTTAATCACACACAGTTTTTCCAGATGACTAAAAACTTATTCTCTGTAGAACTTGAAGAAAATTGTCCCCAAAGGTCTATCTTTAACAAGGCATTACCAAACCGGTAATTTGAAATTTTGAGCTTCTTCAGCACTATTTTTTGACTTTTCAACAACCTCGTGCATCTCTCTTCCATCAATATAGGCCAGTTATACATTTCTTTGGAAGTCTGCAGATGGGCCGTATTGAGAGAAATGCACCAAACATAGTGATTAGAGGCCATTTCAGTGATTTATAATGGTTATCACATGTATGAGTGAAAGAGCATCCCAAAAGCCAGATGTATTTGAGGTGCTTTCAGTAACTTTTAAGATTATTATTTTCTTGGCACAGTTCTTAATTTGGTAGCAGGTTAAACAGTGGTACCAATCATTTAATTTCAAAATGTCCACTGACATTCTGGTGTTGTATGTTTCATGCAGGGACCAGACATTGGTTCTACCAGAAAAACACTTCTTGTTAAAAAAGATTGGGTCTGTGGGAGGAAGTTTATTGCTAAAGGATTTCTCTGCAAGCCCACATAGGACAGGCTGCAGCTAGAACTGAGTAGTACTTAAATCCACAGTAGTCATAGGAGGGCATGAAAATCCTCCCTGCTCCCAGATTTTCTACTAATAAACACAGACATATGGCAAGTGACTCGAGAGCACATCAGCACTTGGCCAGCCAGTAAGCTGTGGTGCCCTAGGTGAGCAGGCCAGCAAGAAGACAATAGGGAATGAGGAACATTGGCAAGGGAATATTTCTCACATCACTATCCCAGCTAGTTGCTCTGGTTGGTGTCACCTGAATGCTAAGTGCAGTTAAGCTGCTGCTGTACCAACAGGGCAAGGCAACAGCCCAGGAGAAATCTGGCCAAGGGAAGGCAAGTTTTAGGAGACATCTCTGTTTAGAAGCCAAGGACCACACCTTGATGTTTCCTAATTGGGATGCTCTTCACATGTAGCAGACTCACTCCCAAAACCCTTACCCTTGATGAGCCAGAAGCATTGCTTCCCTTGGACAAACCCATCCTGGGGCCATGCGAGAGGGCAACATTCACCACGCATCATGGTTTCCCATGAGATCTATCTATACCAGTACCAAAAATGTACTCTGAGCTGGTCTCTGCAGATGAGTCCAGTCAGCGTGGAAAGCTCATGTGCATGTCCATAAATTATTTTATTCTTTTGGTCCTTGGATGTACAAACACCAGAAGGGAGTCAGGGAGAGAGTTATAGTTGGCCTGAACTATAGCTGGTGCCAGGACTGTGCTGTCACTTAATGGCGGAGGTGATAGAGTCCCTGTGCCCAGGAGCATTCCCCAGCTCTGCTGAGGGAACTGAGGTAGATGTAGGCTATGACATATTTAGTCTGCAGTGCCCTTCCAGAAGGACCATGCTGAGTATATTTCAGGAATGGGCAGCAAGATATTTTAAGCAAACTTTTTTGATTATGTGACTGTATGAAGTACATTCACATTTTGAATAGGAGTCTTTCCTTAAATGGCACTTACTTTGCACTGAATGACTTCAGTGAATGTTATTCCTTGTGAAAGGCTGCAGTAAAGCAAAGAATTAGCAAGACAAATAAACTTTCTTCTAATTAGATTTCTATGCTACATTCCTCATCTCATTAACTAAGTGCTACAACATGTGACTAGAATCAAACGAACTTTTTCTTCATTCCTTTCTGCTGGGAGAAACAGTAGATTTTGGGGTGGTTTTTTTAAAACCAGCTCTTGGATTTTACTTAGTTGCTTTTGATTTTATTTCATGATCTATTTAATATATACATTTATGGATCGATTTTATGCACTTTTTTTTAATTGCTACAAATTCAGACTTGTGTCTTGAATTATTCTGAAACTTGCTGTCAGAACTCGGAATATACCTGGCTTCAGCAAAATCTGTGCTGGACTAGAAAGTCACCTTTCTGTCCACAACATACTTGTCCCATTTGTTGCATGTATTAAAAAAGAAAGTAGCTTCTTTCAGTACGTGCTTTTTTTCTTTTTTATTTTA
>VZTL01062029.1:6544-22479 GCA_013400535.1 Scopus umbretta | reverse complement strand
TATAATGTTTAACAATAGCTAATATAAATTCTCCATGTGGACTAACGATAAACAGCATGCTTTGCCAGTGGTTTCAGAGAGATTTGTGGACAGGAGATGTAGGAATTTCTAATCTTTTTTTGTACACTGAAGAATAGGTAGTGAGCTCTAGATTGTTTTTAAGGACAGACTTTGTTGTTGTTCTGCCATTTCTTGCCAAAGGCTTTTCTGCCTCAGTCCTCCCTCTGTCCTACTACTTGCCTCTTAATCCAGTTTACTTTTCGAAGTCCACTTTGTGGGCTTACCATATCATTCCCAGTTTCCTTCTTAATTAATTGTCATTCAGGGCCTTGTTCATTCTTCTCCTTCTCTTTTAAAACCTCATTTCTTGTTACTGGCTTCCCCCCTTTTCATCCATCTTGCCCTATTAGTCTCTGACCTCTGGCCAGCAGTGACCTTCCTCCTATCCTTCTACGTAGCAGCTTTCCCTCAATGAATTCCCATCTTTTAGCCTCTTATTTTCTTTCCCCTACCACCAGCCTGTCTGTACAACAGCCTTAGTCCTCTCCTAGTACCTGAAATACTTGGCTTCCTTCTGTGGGCCTGTCTAAGTACAGATGGAGGTGTTTAATTCCAGAAGCAGCCAGATGCTGCTTGTTGAAGAAAAAGGCTCAGTCTTCCCTCAGCAGTATGTAATCTGCTACATTTTCTTTTCCCCAGTACAATTTTTGCACTCCCCTCTATCTCCCCATTTTCTCCTGATGTAGTCTTCTCTCTATCAATGTAAATTTTGATAGCATATTCTACTGCCATTATTTACAGTGGAAAATATCTGGCTCCTTGCTGAAACTATGAAGACTCCTTCTAGGGTGAATTACCCAGGAGCAGGGCAAGAGTGGTAGACTCTTACATAATTGTAAGCACACGTAAGTGCTTCATGTAATACATTAAGACAAGTACCATTCCTGGTAGTAAGCGAGGGAGGTTAGAGGAACTGCAACTTTTAAGAAATTGTATAAAGGCCTAAAGTCCCTTTTCTAATCCCTGGTAAACAGCTTGCTGAATGCTTTTCCCAGTGATGATAAGTGACACTGAAAATGCTCTTTTACCCTGAGAAAAGGACTCTATTTTAGGGTAGAAAAGAATCCCATGTGCCACGACAGATTCTTAGTACAGAATGAGAAAACACAGCAGAAAATCTTTGGGGTGGGAATTGAAACTGGAGACAGTTCATTCAAAAGGTTTTAAAATCTCAGGGCTAAAAATTGAATTTTTGCCACTGAGTAACTCTGAGTTTCCAAAGGATTAGAGTTAAATTTATAGTTTTATTCATTATTTATGCAATTGTATGTTTTACTAAAGTGAACAGCTGGGTGCTATTGCTTTTAGTTTCTGACAGATGCCAAATGAGGTCAGTTACACAGTTCGAGCTGATTCATGTGGGGTGAGCACTAGAACTAAGACCTCTGTACAGAGCACTTAGATTAAAGGGCCATATGCAACTTTAAGAGGATTTGATCCTCTTTGCAGTAGGAGCTGCTGTCTTAATTGTCCACAGTTCAGGCTGGCAGTGTGAATAATGTGCAAAGAAAAGTATGCAAATGGGGTGCTGGACATAGTGTATGTATTTGTGTGGTTGGTTGGCTGGATTTTTTGTTTGCGTTTTTCATTTTTTACCTACACATGTAGAACTGCTTGACTTAGGATTTTGGTTGTTGAAATCAAACATGTGACAGAGTACTCTCCAGTAAGATTTCTACCAACAGTCACACAAATGCATGAGTTGTTCTCCCAATACAAAGATTTTACTTTTTCTTTTTTGTGGAGGAGGGGTAAGTTTAAGAGACAAAAAAGTGGTTTTGTTCATGGCCTTTTTCCATGGATGTCTATATTTTGTTAAAAGAAATATCACCTTCAAACATTATTTTATTTTGCTGGGTAACACCAGCTAAGATGAGATAATTCCAATAATAAATGCTGGAAGCTGATCTCTTGGGATCCATACCAACAATGACTGAAAATTATTTTCTTCTCTTTGGAGAACTATGGCAAATATTCCTCTGTTAGGGAGAAATGTTTTGGAAGAGAGACCCAAGTGACTTCATGTAATTTCTTCTTGCTCGAATAGGAGAAACAGAAAAAAATGCTCTAGGTATGGTTACTAGTGAATCCACAGCATTAACTGGGGAAGGAATTGTCCTACAGCTGGTTTTGTCTTTGCATATAAAATCTTCTTCCCTGTGATAGTCTCCAGGCTGCAGGGAGTACCAAAGAGTCAAATCTGTCATAGTAAATGCTACTTTACACTGTAGTCTTGAGTCCTAAGAGTATTTTTCAGTGTGCTAAACTAAGCAATCTCAGTTTCAGAGTTCATTCCTGAGTGATTTTTCCTTGTGAGATTCCAGGAGGCAGGTAGATCTTGGAAGCTGCCTGTCTACTCTGCTGGAAGATATGAACAAGTATACTTAAGGTGTTGGTGGGACACTGAACAAACTGCATGAGAGACTCTGGACAGAAGACATGTAGGAGTAGGAAATCCATTTGAACGTGTATTGATTGGTATGTCTTTCTCCTTTCCTTCTGCTTCTGTTCATAAATAATCTTCACTGAATGCACAGTGAGATCACTCTGAACCAAAGACTGTGACCCTCAACATCTTAGCCATACCATTCATCTGTTGGCTGACGTTGGGCATAATTTATTTACGCCTCAGTCTGTAAAACAAAGGTGACAATTCTACCTTTCCTTATAAAATTTTTGGGGCCAAGAGAGAAAAAACTGATAGTATGAAAGATGTTGGCATTGCTGTTATGCTTCTGATAAGATCATCATGCTCCTTTAGTTATGCAGAAGAACTTCATCTCTAAGGTGTTTTACATAATCTGGCCTGGTCAGATCTGTTATTCCTTACAATGCTACAGTTTCTCATCTAATATGGCCCAAGGTGTCTGAGAGAGCCTGGGAAGTTGGTGGCAGTGATAATGTTGGTGGTGAGAGCTCGACAAAAGCTGATTCTGCAGGCCAGTATGATTTCTTTGAAAGTAACCACATCTGAAGGTCTAAAAAAGTGCAGGATCAGAGCCAGCTGAACCAGGCTCTCAGCAGGTATAGATGCTTGTAATTCCACTTAAAGCAAGCTGTCCCAAAGTCTTCTTAACTGACTTAACTGGCTGGATGCAGGGAGTGCAATGCTCCCTGTTTCCAGTGTTATCAACCTTATATTTCTTATTGTATCCTTTGCTGAAATACTGGTGCTCTTGAATTGTGCATGGTATGGCCCTAAGAAAATCTACAAGACTAGCTGTCTCTGCATAGGCAACATTCAGCTTTGCTAGTTTTAATCTTAATTTCTTATTCTAACACCAATTCACATTAATGAATCATTAATTTACTTTGTGGCAGAAGCCAGTAGCAACTACAGAAGAGTTGTTATAAGAAAAGTAGCTCTTGAATATGTTTATTTGTGTCTGTTGGTGGCAGATATGATTGAAATTTCCATTTTTAGCATCTGCTCATTCTAGTATCTGTTGCAGTAAAAATACATCCATTTGACCTTTCAGCAACAACATTTCACGAAATCAGAACATTTTTTTCCTGATTGGTACAGGCTACTAATCATTAGCAAGGAAGTTTGAGAAAAGCATTAGGCAACAGTTGCAAGAAAGTTTGGTCTACCTTTGAGTACTATTTGTCTAAACATGACATTGATTTTTTAAGGCTTGCTGGGCAAAGCTTGTCTCTTCTTATCACTGTCTTTACTTAACATTTACTTTCTCATGCTATTTTTGTTTCTTTGCTCTCATTTAATGCCATCATGCTGCCTCACCTAATGACACAAGCTAAGAACATGGCAAAATAACTTTCTTATCTAGTTTACATCAAGCTGCATTAGGATTCTGGTTACAAATATCTTAACAGTTGTGGAGAATGAGGTCTCTGAGCAATCCTCACAGGGGCTGAGTAATCAAACATAATTATTAATTAGACTAGGGCTGCTATTGTAGCATAAATGTTTGTGTGTATAATTTTGAAGTACATTGCATATAATCAGATGTTCAAGATTATTTCCATTTCAATGAGTTTTATTCTTCTTTAACATACACATAAGAAAGACAAGAAGCTCTTTAAATAAGAGCATGAAATATCAGGAGGCTGCTGTACCAAAATGCATTTCGTTGAAATTGAGCTATTTTCTGTGAAGTGGATGCAGGGGGAAGTCTATAGCAATAATTAGATGCATTGTTATTGTCATGAATAAATCAATATCTGCAATGGCCTCTGCTCTTCTCAATATATTTTTCAAATTTCAAAGGGGATTATACAGACAAGGGCAGATAATATCCAGAGTTCATTCATGATACAGGTCTATTGATTATGGATACTTCAGGCTAGGAATGAATTTGACCAAAACTGTAGCTCAACTGGAGGATAGGGGGCAATGTTAGATTAGATATGATGATTTTTCAGAAAGGCTGGCTTTCCACAAGCATGTTAATTTACTTCACCAGGGGAACATTAACCTCTTTCCTCCTCATTCTCAACAAGTTTTAGTGTACATTATGTATGATGGTTCTGACGAACATGTTAACTTTTGCAACGCTTAAAAGCAAACAAATGAAAGAGTAAGAACAGAAATACACCAAGCAGATAATAAACCAATACTGTATTAGCTTCCATGGTCTTTTTCAGGGTTTGGCCCTGTTACAAACTCTACAGTAATAATTTCCAAGTTGTAGAGAAGCCAGGTTGGATCCGAGAAAGGTTTTTGATTGAAAATGATCTTTTTCTCCCCTAGCTTCTAAAAGCATACAGTTGCAATCCTTTTATGTTAGCTGTAGGACAATTAGCCAATGCAAAAATGTGAAATACTTTTTCATGAGACCTGTTTGATATTGTTAAGTAGCTTCTTTTTAAACTCATCTGGTTATGGATACTTGGACAGTTTAAAGTTTTGGTTTCTGGTGGAGCCCAAAAAGTTGTGTAGAGATAAAAACAGCTGATTGATTTAAATACAGTAAAATTAAATGCTTTAAATAATTTAAATACAGTATAAACTGGAAAAGAAACATCTATGACTATGTGGAATTTTTGTACTTGGTACTTGTACTAAAACTGTTCCTGGCCAGGGAGGAAGAAGGGAAGAGGTCAAAACATCATTTTTAAACAATTTTTGCCAGGAATGTCCCATATTTTGCAGCTTCTGACATAAATATTAAGTCTGTACTTACACATTTGTGGAATAATAAATGACCCTCTTCTCAGTATTAAGCAATCACATGTGACAAAGTTATGCCAGCTAACATGGGAAAATATGCTGATAGGAGTGATTTGGAAGCTAGGGGTGTGTAAATATGTATGTAGGGCTAGGTGGTGAACAGAGAAGTGTGAAGGAGGTCTGGGGCAAGGGACTGAGGTATATGGGGCCTGGCCCACTACAGTAAGCAAGAGACACTGGATTTCACTTGAAAATAAACAACTTCTTAAAAAAAATTACTTATTAGCTATTGCAATCACAAGTTCAGTTAAGATTTTTGCAGTAGAAAACTGCTTTGTTTATGCTTCACTGAATCTGTTATTGGGCCTATAGTTTGTCATCATGTTGACATCAATGAGAATTATATCAAGACTGATGGTCATTATCAGACTGTGACATAGGATAACAGGAGTATATTTGTATGTGTAAGTATATAAATACTACGCAAAATATATTCCTTTCTTAGGACTGTGAGGGGAAAAAAAGGAAAAATGTTCTAGGTTAGTTATTTATAGTTAGTATAGTTATTTATAGGTTAGTTATCTATAACCAGTGGTATTAAAACCTTTACCCAAAAAAAACCCCCATCATAGTCCATCAGAACTTCTAGATAGACTTAGGAAGTTTCATATTACAATGCTATATTTTTTAGAGAGAAAAATAGTATAAGATTTGGGTGGTTTTCTGAAGTGACTTCAGTTTCTCATACTGACTGGTTTAGTAACACTTGAAAAATTAAGGATAATTTTGTATTATGTTGGTGCTGTTGATGGCTGAAAAAGCTCCTGACATGGAAAAGAGAAGGTAAGAGCATTCCTGGTAACACATTTCTTCTCTTCTGCAGATTTTTCCTACTTACAGTTCTTTATAACACTCCTGAAGAAGTTGAGTGCACACCTGTAGCTTCCCAAGCCTTACCCTCCATGCTCCCCTGTCCTGGGACTGAATGATCGAATATAAGTAAATTACATAACTGCTTTTGAATCAGATAGATAAACAAAAGACCAAAGACAGCAATATCATGCTATTGTGAATACACTTTTGGCTTACAACTAAGATATCGTGATCTAGAAAAAAGACCATGTGATCTGAAGCCAGTAACTCTTGGTCTTTCCGTATATCAACCTTACCAAAGGGTAGTATCTATTAAGAATTCAAAGAATGGCTATTGTAATTCTCAAAATCAAGAGCTGCTGCTGTTAAGAGATGCTCAATGGTGCTACAGAAGTAGGCATAGTGTGACCTTTTTTTCCTGTTCTTCATACGGGAAAAGAATGTGGTACGTCAAATATTAGTGTGCTTAATATTGATTTAAATGACAGTGTATCATCTCTCGCTCTATCTTTTGTTCTTTTATAAGAATATAGTTGTATACTAATTAACTGATTAAGAAAACAAGTATGTTTAGTGATGAAGGAAGAATGTAGCAAAGAAATTCTAATGTCTTGCTAGTCATGACTCATCTGTTAGAAAATGTGGGATTTACACCATATCTGATTTGGGGAACTGGGTCTGAGATGCACGTCTATGCATCTGGTTCTACTCATTTACCTTGTTCATCTAGTTCTACATAGTTTTGTTGTCTAATTTTATTCCAGATGATCCATCTCTGATGTTAAAAATGACATAAAATCCAACCATCAAGTGCGTTCTTTGAGAGATTTATTCCTGCTCTACACATTCTAGCAATCTGAACTAAAAATCTGGATGGTGGTTCAACATAATCTTTTATCAATACTGCTAAGCATGAGCCATTTTTCTGTCGCCTCTTGGTGGCACTTTAGTCTACTTATTTAATCTCATAGCTTAACATAGTTTTGTTTTAGGCAACTTCTAGCAAAGATCAGATAGAAAAGTGATAAACTAATGCACTAAAATTTATTTCATCCATTGGCAATCTTACAGCAAGTAATAGTGAATATAGAGCAGCAAAAAATATAGCAACCATGTCTTGAAAGACTGTGCCAGATAAGTATGATTGTCAAGAGCTTATGATATATGTAGAGATATTTTTAAAAGCTTAAAAGCAAGTCCAAATTGTGAATTGTTTTCTATTCTGAAAAGTAACTGTTATAAAACTAGGCAGATGTATGGATTTTAATAGAATTAAATCATGCTAGTAAATCAATTTTGGAATTATTTTCATATTTTGGCATGTAAAGAGCTCTCAAAATCATATTATCCTAGGTTATTCACATAACAGTTATTAGTGTTTTCTCTGAAGAGCACAATAACAGTGCTCTGAGCCAGTTGTTATGCTGCCCAACCACCCAGTTTGAGGGTTTTCTCATGTTAAAACCCTCTATTCACTAAGCTGCAAATTGAGAGGAGCATTTTTTAACCACCAAAATCTTTTCTATTTTTGTCCCTCTTAAGCTCTTTAACCTGCTACTTCCTTAATTCCAACCAATAAAAATAAGCTTGATTGACGTGACCAACTTTCATTTGGAGGGGTGGGCAGAAAAAGGGAACAATTTCTAGATAATCTGCAAACTCACTGTAGTGAGTAAATTGGCAGTTACTGTGGCAAATGGTGTTAGCAAAAGAGAGTAGTATTGCTATGTGATCTTACTCAAGGCATTTGCTCATCTTTCTCCAGCAAGAAAAGGGGGGTAAGGGTAATAAAAGTAATCTTTCCTTAGTCAGGTAGGCTAGCTGATGTACCCCTGCATATACATTTATTTATTTTCTGGAAATTATCAGCATAGGAACCAGTTTCAAATGTTGGAGAAATAGCAGAAAGCTGAGCCTAAATAATATGATGATTTAAATAATACTTCTTTGCACTGGGATAGAACTTATTTTAATTTGTTCAGTTCAGAGCATTAAACCTTTAACTGATCAAGACTCTGCTAGCATCTACTTAATGTAAGCTAGTGTTTTTTATTTCCTTAGAGCTGAAGATTTCTACTAGACCTTTTTTAAAAACATAATCCTATTTTTAAATTAAAACCAAATCTGAAAAGCTCTGACACATTTTCAAAAGCTTTTCTATGTGTTCTGCTTTAAGCTTCAATGTTATTTTGGGGAAAAAATAATAAAGCAAAATTGAAGGAGGAAGAAATCACTGAATTGCCATTGTCTTTTTGTTATCCCCAGTCAGGTTCAGTTTTAATCTTTATTGACATACTCAAAGACAAAAATATGATACAGGTTTGGATGCTTGAGTGGAAAGGCAAAATCCAACTGAAAATGAATTCTAAAGAAATTGAAAGTATAATTGCATAGAGATGCAGATATGATGTATCATGGATTTAGGCATGAGTAAAATCTATTTCAAAAGTGTTTCAAATACTCTTTACTCAAAAGAATTAACTAGTTCTCTATCTGGATGATTTTTTATTTTTTTTTAAAAGGGTGATGAGCTAAAGGGATGCAGAAGTCATAAAAAGGAAATACTTATTCACAGCAAACATACATTTTTATTTTGCCTGTCTTCTCATATAGTAACAATAATACTACTGATTGCTGTGACTGTTGTCTGCATTGAAATTGGGGTTTGGAGTCCCAGTCATGAAGCATGATCCAGTAGTCACTGTACACATGAAGCATTTTTTATTTCCAAAGAGCTTACTTTGCCTCATTATCTCCACTGGAAGTCAGTGGAAGCACACCAGTTAAAAACCTGGCTCAGTGTGGTGCCAAAGGTACTGTACACGTTCACCGTGTTATCATAGAGTCATAGAATCATAAAACAGGAAGGGACCTTGAAAGATCATCTGTTCCAACCTTTCATGGGAAAGGAGTCCTAGATGAGAGGCTTGTTTACTATCTTCTATTTCCCAGACTAATCCTTGATGTTCTGCAGCACCTGTTGGCCCAGTCATGGCTCCTGTTAGCTTTTATTCAAAAGATTGATAACAGCACGATGGAAACATATAGAAACAGGATGGATGATAGGAGGATGCTACAGAGAATTGAAATATGTTTTTGATAATTAATTTAAATGAAGAGTTCAAGAGAGTTTAATGGGAGATGCATGTTTTCAATATTGCTACTTCAAATATCCATTTCAGCTATGTATGTGAAAAAATACAGTGGCAAAGAGTTTCTTCAGAGAATCAAACCATTCATGCTAAAGTGGAGTGCAAGGCATGATTTTTTTAAATGGAAATACCTTGTCTGGCAACTTGATGTCACCTACCAAGAGGACAAATAAAATCAATGTCTAGCAATTAATGATAATGTTTGGAAACTTAGTAGGTAACTTTTATCTTTAAGAATACTGCTAAAACACAAATCTCAAGAGAACATGATGGTGGCATACAAATGCCAGAGCAAGCACTGCTCAGAGAAGGGGAGAAGAAAGTAAAAATTAAAGAAATCATAGAATCATTGAATTGTTTAGGTAGGAAAAGACCTTTAAGATCATCAAATCCAACAATTAACCTAACACTATCAAGTCAACCACTAAATGATATGCCTAAGTGCCACATCTACACATGATTAGTTTTGATAATCAGAATTACACCATTGAAACAATTCTCATATGTAGAGTTTTTGAAAAGGTATCTGACTACAGAATTAGGGTAACACAGATGTGGGGAAAAAATGAAGGTTTAGTTTTGTCATGTTAAAAAAATCTATGTTTATTTTTAATTGTAAACTTAAAAAAAAAATGTCGATTGAATAACTTTCATTTGTATTCACAATAATGTTGCTAAAAAATTTAACAAGGTTCAATTATATTTATTTTGAATGGGTAACAATTCTTTAGTACATTTCACAAAACATTTAATCTTATGAAAAGAGGCAAATACAAAGCAAAAATTATTTTCATATTATTCTAATGAATCCTCCAAAGGATGTTACAGTTCCAAAACTGTCAATTTTAGGCTCTCATATTGACACTGCTCCCACTCACCAGTTCAGCAGGTCCCTTGCAAGAAATACCTTCAATTTCCTCACTAGTTTGTTTTTCAGGGAGGTGGACAGTGAAATACATGCTACTTCAAGACATGAACAGAGCAACAGGCTTTGTCACTTAATTTATGACTTTATTATCAACAGCTACAAGCTGTATCAATTAAGCATGCCTGCTACCATAAACTAAGCCACTGTATTGTGGTTTAATCCCAGTCGGCAACCAAGCACCACACAGCCGCTCGCTCACCCTCCCCCCACCCCAGTGGGATGGGGGAGAGAACCGGGAAAAAAAGCCCTAAAACCCATGGGTTGAGATAAAGGCAGTTTAATAGGACAGCAGAGAAAGAGAAAATAATAATAATAATAGTAATGATAAAAGAATATACAAAACAAGTGATGCACAATGCAATTGTTCACCACCCACTGACCGATGCCCAGCCAGGCCCCGAGCAGCGATCGCTGCCCCACCAGCCAACTCCCCCCAGTTTCTATACTGAGTGTGACGCCATATGGTATGGAATAGCCCTGTGGCCAGTTTGGGTCAGCTGTCCTGCCTGCATTCCCTCCCAGCTTCTTGTGCCCCTGGCAGAGCATGGGAAGCTGAAAAGTCCTTGACTAGTGTAAACACTACTGAGCAACAACTAAAGCATCAGCGTGTTATCAGAATTGTTCTCATACTAAGTCTAAAACACAGCATTACAGCAGCTACTAGGAAGAAAATGAACTCTGAATTAAGCTGAAACCAGGACACACTGTTAAACAAGATTTGATCAGAACTTAAACCTCCTTCTAGGACTTTCTTAATTCTAGCACTTTCCTGATGTTTCTTGGTGTTATGCTGCTTCTTGATGAAGGTAGGATATGACCTTTCATTATTTTCTCCTCTTCACTTCCCCACCCCACCAGTCACTCGTCATAGTCTCTTAAATGTTATGCAGATGACTGATTTCTTCTATCTAATCAGGGTTTTAGCAGGTCTGCCATAGACTGTTGACCATCAGTTTACCATTCTCTCCTACTTGTTATGGGTTTAAGAACATCCACAGATTACTTTTTGTTATCACTCAAAT
Source organism: Scopus umbretta (assembly GCA_013400535.1). NCBI lineage: Eukaryota > Metazoa > Chordata > Aves > Pelecaniformes > Scopidae > Scopus > Scopus umbretta. The sequence continues at coordinate 11,310 of VZTL01062029.1, read as the reverse complement.
TTTTTCAGTGTACATGATCCTTTATATGCAAATACAAGTTTGATATTAATATTTTATTTCTGCCTCTAATCCTTGTATTCTCATTCTGGGATTCCTAGGTGGGTTGCATCACTTTGGATATGACTTCTTTCTGCTTCTTGGCTTAAGGAAGAGAAAGATGCAAGTGCAGATAGACACCAGAGGGCCTATTTCATAACCCAGGTGAATCACTGTTTTTGCAAAGCTACAGGACTTCAAAAGTAATTTTACTTCATATTCTTTTAGAAGATGTGTTGTGAGGCTACCCAGCTGATCTTGACATGTATTGTTAGGAAAGTAGCTGTAAAAAAATTATTTGGTTTATAAACAAATTAACTTTAGCTTGAATTCTATATAGTTAGTTGCCCAGCATCATAGGATCCATGGCTACTATTGTTTTTTATTAGAAAGGATATTCAGCTATGCTTGCTGATGGGAAATATATTTGAAAAAGGCAAAATCTATTAATAGGAAAAAATAGTTAAAATAATTAAACTTGCCTAAGAATCGAACATGCTGCTGACAGATAAGTGTACTGCTAGACATAACTGTACATTATTTTGTCCTCACCAAAGTTCTTTAGTGATGATAATTAAGAAGTCAAAACAGGCTTTCAACTCATCAACCGAACAAAAGCTTTAATGAATGTGTTTTGAGACCATTATGGTGTATTATTAATATGAGTCAGAATACATATACTTTATTCACAGGAAATGTAATTTTATTCTCAAAGAAATTCTCACTAGACATGGCAGATTATTTAGAATGCTGCAGAATATCAAATGCTGTGTCTGAAAAATTATTGACTGATTTCAAATTAAAAACATTATAACAGTCAGGTCAATGACATAAATCACATAAAATGTAGTCAATACTATTATAAGATTCACTATAACTTACTTTTTAAATCTAGTCCCTTAGATTCTTTATATCACTTTTGTTGTAACTCAGGAGTATGCAATGTTTATACTTACACAGATAACACATGTTGGTAAGACCTGTCATTAGGCAGCAATACAGCAAATGGAGCTGACTATCAGGCCTTTCTGTTATTAAGGTTGTCTGACATTTCCTGCTTTAATTGCTACACATTTTTTTTACCAAGTTTAACTATTTAGAATCTGGAATTACCCATTACCACAAGAAGACTTCATCTGGAAAGTCCTCAAATGCAGGGAGCACAAGATATTATTGTGGACTAGTTCACTGGCCTGTTCACTGTAAAGAAACAAAAAAACCTGCATGGATGACAATTTGGGAGGAAGAAGTGGGGAAAAAATATCATTATTTGCATGGCAGACAGATGCTTCTGCCCTTTTTCTCCAGGTTTGTGTTCTTGCTTTTTAATAGTGAAAGTGGGATTTGAAGTACTCAATAAACATGTCATTATGGGGTTGTCTTACTTCAGAATTAGTTCTATTTATTTTAATAGAACTCTGTGTAAGGTAATGGGCTATTCTTTATAAATAAATACTTCCAAAACTGATCCCAGGAATGGAGGACTCTCTATGCCACTCTACAGCAGTAAGAGCAGGAATAAGGTGATACAATTAAGAAGGTAATATATCTTGAATATGCAGAAAATTTCTATCAAGTTTTTTGTTTGTTTTTTTTTTTTCAATGTTAAAAAGTAGAAAAGTTGTGGATATTTATTAGAATTTTGTCTGGACAATTCATTAGAGAATGTTACATAAGAGGGAAGTGAATGCACAATCTAACAATCTTTTTCTACCTCTAATTTCTCCGGATGCTTCATGCTAATTGAAGGAATTTAAAATTAATCTATTTTTTGCCTCCCAATTACCCTTTTTCATTTTGCTTATGCTACTGTATATTCAGCTATTACAGCTTCCAAATGGAGGAGGATATTAATGATGGATGGCTGCAAACTCTGTAGATGACAGGGTTGGCACACTTTGGTCAACAAATTTCTTTTCAGTGCCATAGCACTGAAGAACAGAGATTTTTAGGGTTTCAGAGAGCTGAAGTGGTAGGACTGTTTTGTCCAGTTAAGCTTTGTTATTTCCAGCACTTCTTTGGTTAACTGAAAATGTCTCTACCTGAGTTATAATGCTTATAGAATCATGACTACTGTGATACAAATAAAAACACCTTACTTTGAAGACATAACAACAGATTATTTCTAGCTGAACAAAATTATCTGTGAAGTTGCTGTGATTCTTGATGCCAATGTAGAATTCCAGGAGTTTAAAAGGGTCCATCTCATAATGGCCGTGAACTATTCAGCCCCTGGGATTAGTCAGGCATGCAACACAGTATGTCATAAAATGACTTTCTCAAGCTAAAATTGGTATTGGTGATGAATTTGCCTCTAGGACATGTGTTTTCATCAAAATTTACTGAGAAAGCCATCTGAATGATCAGACTTGAACTACCACAGCCAAACCTCTTCTACACTCATAACTTGCAAGTCAGTGTTCCCAGCCAAAAAAACAAGGCAAAAACCAAGTTATATTGTTTACAGGTAGGGCTTTCAAATATTTTTGCTCTTTTTGCTTTTCTGCTGTCTTTTATTAGATGGGATTTTTCTTCTCTCTACTGTTGTTAAGTATACAAATTATTTCACTGACTTTACACGCAGTTTCCTACCTAGTTGTTTTTTCCCTGATTACCTCCTTAACTCTCTAGAAAATCTCATTAGCCTTTCCCCACTTGTAAATGTGACTCCACTTAGCTTTCTTTCATGAGCCAAAATATTTATAAATATAGATACATACTCATCAGGGTGTGTGTATTTGAAAGAAGGACAGAAGTGAGAAGATAACTGTGAAAGCATGTGGATATGTTATGCATGTAAGAAATCCTTAAAAGACAGTGAGATTAACCTTTTTGGACCTAAAAAGGGATCCTTCCCAACCTCAGCACTGATCATGGCCCAAAATTAAGTTAATCAATTAAGCTAATGAAAATACAAATGACAGTTATTTGAATTGCAAGAAAGGATTAGTTTGTGTCTTTTGGGTGGTTCACATTTAATTGTGTCTGTTCCACAGTCTGTTCCTGTAAGTTAATTTGTTATATTTGCTTAGCTTTATGTGCAAATTGAGACAAAGATCAGGACTTGATTTGGAAAAGCACTATGGCTGTCTAATTTGAAGCACTTTTGATGACATTCTACAGAGTGTGTATTTTAAGATTTTTCAAGGTACTTTTTTAAAATACCCTTTTTTATGAGGTTTGGTGTGTTTTTACAGGTAGAAAATATATGCAGTGTAAAAGCCACCTTCTTAGTTCATAAAAGTGACATTCAGCTGATGATGTACAGAAAATATTTCTCTTTACTGGTTGGGATAGTACTGGAAGTGCAAAGCGGATGATAGCATGGTAAGATTCTCCTTCTGCATGAAAGATTTCTGGTACAGAAATGTCTGTGCAGTTAGCTTTTTGGTTGGCAGTTGTGGGCCTAAAAAAAAAAAGAAACTTTTTTTCACTCTGGCATTAAGAATGACATAATACATGTTCTTGAATATACTCAGCACACAGAAAAGCTGTGAGGAGGCTGTTTTCAGTAACTGAACACATTGTTTGTTGAAAATTACAGTTCATGATGATTTCTGCACAAAAATTGGTTAGTGGGCTTGTAAATCAAGGTACAACAATTATTTCTTTTATTTGCAGCATTTGTGTTTATGGACTGGTGTGAGAGAATTAGAATAAGCTATTTTACCTCCTGGTAACTTCTGCAAGACATGCAAACAATCAAAAAATGCTCTGACTTGGAATATTTCTGGGAACATATTGTGTTTGTCTAAAGATTTAATTTATTTCTGAAACTACAGAAATTTTCTAGATGTTGGTACAAGAACTAGCAGCAATTGTTCCTTTTGTTTAAATTCATCATTATTTTTCTTTAGCCTAAAATACTAAGATGGTTAAATACTCTGGTTCCCTACCCCATAAAAATGTGTATGTAAACCCAAAGCTGTAGACTTCCATAGAGATATGGAAGACTCCAACATAACAATGCAATGTGGAGAAATACGGGTTTGGTATGACAGCAGAAGCCTTGAAATGTGCTGACACAAGATGTAGAGTACAGGAGTACTGGTGGGATGATAAGAAATGAGACACAAGCTGACACTGGGGACCTCACAGCTGTAAACAACTCACCAATAGTCAGTGAAAGAAATGCAGACCTGGAGCTGAGCAAAACCAGTTTCAGGGGTACCAAAGAGAACAAGAATAGAAGCATCTAACACACACAAAATGCATCACTAGTGAATTCTTATGTGATAAACAGTAAATTCGTGTGTGATGTGAACTTGCAAACCAAAAAAGAAAGAGCAAGGTATAAAAGCATGCTGCCAAACTTATTAAAGCGAACTTAAGCAGACTGCACACTGAGGAAGAAGCAGCCATCAGCATACTACCATCAGCATCCCCAGCAAAGGACTTGAGATGCTGTCAACTTGCTGTACCCTCCACCTGCTCAGACAGACTGAAGCTGTGGTTCCAACCGCACTCAGACTAGTGCTCTTGACCTTGCAAGCAGGGGGGAAGGAAGGGCAGGCTTTACTATGTTCACATGATTAATTTAACTGACACTAAATAAAAGGGAAAATACTGTGAAGTGTGGGTATAAAGTTTAGTGCGATTGAGAATTTTCATGTCTAGTGATATTGATCATTATCTTTTATATTCACTTTCTGAAATAACAAGACCTGTGATGATGATGATGATGATGATGATGATGATGATGATGATGATGATGATTATTATTATTATTA
>VZTL01062012.1:0-11940 GCA_013400535.1 Scopus umbretta | reverse complement strand
CAAGAATTGGGGCACACATGGGATTAAAAACAAAAGCTGGAAAGTTGAAAAGCAGAGACCATATGAAAAGGTGCAAATGAGAAAGGAGACTGTAACTGTTACCAGGATGCGATGCAAGAGGTCTTGAGCTCAAGCACAGAGTTGAGCAGTAAAGAGGGGGCTCGAGACAAATCCTGGTTGCAGTCTGCAGGTGTTCAAGCCCACTTGCTGGACTGTTACATTTATAGCTCCATGCTACCCCCAAATCCATAGGACAGGCTAGTAGCCTGTTGCTGTGCAAGAGAGACCAACTATGCATCTCTGATTCAAATTATAATTCTTTAGGTGATTTTTAGATGTTCTACAGAGATGCTGAACTGTAACACCATGTTCCTGACTTACAATCACAAAGTGTGAGTAAATCAGAGAGAGAGAGAAAGGGAGGGAGAGAGAGAGGGAGGTACATCTATAAAAACAAACTCTTAATTTCAGAAAGTAAGTTATATACCTTCCACAGTCTACACAACTTTCTTACAAGTAATTAAGCTACATAAACTGATTTTCTTGAACTAGTAGCTTCAGTTCTTCTTTATATTCTGCCATACATTCACATATTAGTAAACTAACTCCAAATTATTTTCTCTTATGGTTATATTACGCATAGGTACTGAATAGCAGGAAATATGAGAAAATACAAATGTAGTGCCATGCTGTGCAAACAAAAGAACAAACAGTAAATCAAATGATGAAATATGTTTTCACAGGTTTTGTTGAAAAAAGTATTGTAAATGTGTGCAGAGCGAGTGTAACCATAACAATAAATATGAAGACAGTCACACTTACGTTTTGTTCCAAGGTAGTTATATCTTGTTCAGCTTTTGAAAGCTTAAATTTGTATTCACTAATTTGTCTGTTGGCATCTCCTAGACAAAAATAGACGAATAGATTACTCAAAGCAACTCTCTAAACTGGCAGTTTCCCTTTTAATTAAAATTCATTAAAAAGACCATTTTTATCAAGAAGCCCATAGGCAGGATTATAAAGTGGTAAATGTTCTTTGAGAAAGCTCTCCTGAGAGTATGAAAAGGAAATAATTTTCCTGTTATTTAGAGAACACAACTACTGTCTCTGTAAGAATGTGCATCAAATCTCAGATGTATAAAAGAGATACACGCCTTTTAAAACACACATATTTAGATCAGCAAACTCATCTCAAAAAAAGAGAATTAATACAATAACCAACACACACTGCAAAATGGGTCAAATCACAATAGACATAATACCAGCAGCATTTACCATAGATTATCTGTAATAACATTTGAATGATAAGGAGCACAAGGCTTGAACCTGCCCAACAAGCTCCAAGGAGCTTTGCAAATTATTTTGGTGTTACATTTTAGCCCTGACATTGCCAGTGCTCTGTTCATGTTCATTGCCACAAGCATATTAAATGACAACCTGTCAAACAAGTAAAGTTTTCAGCTGAAGAAACAGCTTGCTTGAAATGGAAAGCAGCTTAGTGCTTCTATGAAGCAACACTGAATACTGTGTTAAACTTTAATAATTTTTCATCTTTTGCTCCAGAGAATAATAGTCTTTTAGATTAAGTTTCTGGAATCAGGTAGAACATATTAACAAAATATCTCAGCTGAAATTCTATCATCTAAAAATTGAAATTGTTTGAGTAGCGGCACCCATTCTAGGCAAGGTCATCAACTGAAATATACCTTCCCAGAATGCTGTTATTCAACACTGAGAGAGGCAGATTTCTAAGCTATTCTGCAGTGAGAAGTTTCCTGCAAGGAGATATACCAACAAAAAACTAGCTGCTCAATGGTATGTTCATTCACAGTACTACTACTGCACAACAATACAGGAAAAGGAGTTGGAAGAGTCTGATTCCTCTCCCCAGTATGAATACCTTTGAACAGTAACCATATACCTACTCTGCATTTCAATTAGCTGCAAGTCAGAACCGTTCTCTAAGCCTATGATATCTGGATTCAAGACATCACTTTTAGAATATTTCTGTCGCTCTTCTTCCAACTGCATCTTCAGTTTTCTAACCTGAAAAAGAAGTGTTCTTTTGTGAAAGAGACTCCCAGAAGTTCAGTAGTTGTGTATCTAAACGCTCAATGGGAAAAAAGGCAAAGCAGTCCTGAGACGGTTCTGTAAGCAGGAGTAGCAGCGCCATGCAGGGGAGGCAGGGAAGGGAGTCCCTGAGGCCTGTGGCTGCAGTCCCCCGTCCCCAGTGCCCTCTGCACCTCAATGCACCGTCCAAACCCAGCAGTTTGGTCAGTGCTGCAGGGGTCTCTGTGCAATGCAGGGGCAGCCAGTAACTCCAACAGAGCTGCCTTTCCAGAGGAGGAGGTGGCATTAAACTGTTTATGCGTTTCTTCTACAGTATAGCTTTTACAACACTCTAAACACGTATGAAGATAATGAATAATATCCTGGTTAGTGTACAGAAAGAATTAGCCACAAGTTTTTTTGAGGTCCTCTCTTACTCCACCTGGAAGCAATGGTCCAAGGAAAGTCTGTAGTGCACATTAGTCTTAAACAGTTCCATTTTATGCTATAGCAGCTGCCTCAGAATTTTTCCAGTAGTCAGGGAACATAGATTCCTCAGCTACGTCCTCTGTGTCTGGAGTTTATGGAAGAAGTGGAAGCTACTTTTTTTGACTACCTTATCAAAATATTGCCCTACAGATTACGGTATGGGTGTTATACTTGCAAAACTCCCATTCATTATACAAATCAAATATTTTAACAGTGATTTTTACAATTAAATGGTGATAAACATGCAAATACATCTGTATATATGTATATACTTATATTTAATAGCCTTGATTCAATACTAGGATTTATTGGTGATCTAAGCCAAGTATCTATACTAAAATTAAGGCACATTCCCAGCAAAAGCAAATGTGACACCACCACATTAAATTTGCAACATGTTCAACTAGAAGCACAGACACTATGGTATTCTTAACTGTTCAACAGCTTTATTTTTTCTTGAATCCTCTCTTCTCAATACTGAACTGTATTAAAATACAACTACTTTATTAATATTAATTTTCTGTTTGAGTAACTGAAACGATCAAAGAAATAGTACCACTTCGCAATTTGGAAGAAAGTGCCACTTGAACGTATGAGACTGTCATTTTACGGACTTTAGTATTTCCGCATGACAAAATAAAAGAAAGAACAACTTTAAGTACGTGTGCTAATAGCAGGGTCAGCAGCAAGTTAGATTTCAGCTAACCAGTTAGTGAAATGAGGGTTCTTTACCAACCAAGATCAAAGTCTCATGGATAAGGACACTAGTGAGAAGAGCTGATAATTCCTGGTAGCCAGCCAGGTAAGAAGTTGAGTATTTTATTTTGATTTAGTGCTTAACCAAAGGTTATATAAGCACCTTTGGTGCTTAGTATTTGTTTATTCCTAATATATTAATAGTCTGCAAAAGGATACACAAAGGTCTGTTTCTGAAAAGAATAGCTTGTTTTACCTGGGACAATAATTCCTCCTTTTCTCCAGCCAGTTTTCGTAGCCGGACATCTAAAACAAAAGAACCCAATTAAAAACTAGAGAAACTGTAACTAAGAACATATTTTTCATAACTTTTTGTTCATTTTCAAATAAAATGCTCTTCAAATGTAAAGCTAATAGCATTGGGACCACAGAACTTTGCCATCGCACTAACAACAACGTACCAGCCTTCAGTTAATAGCAGAAAAAGGGGAAAAATATTTCATTCACACTGTTTATAACAATTTTAAAAGCAAAACCTCTGAGTTTAGTAATTCTTCAAAATAAATTAAGAACTGATGATTTTATTTAACAATAAAACACAGTTTTGTCCAAATATCTCGAACAGCTATTTCCAACAAAATCATCTTCTGATTGCATACTCTTTTCCCTGTCTTACTCTTAAAGATTGCTCTCTCTTCAGGGAAGCTTCTAAGCTTCCCCACATGTTTAGAAAATTTGTAGAAAGTGTTCTCAAACCACAAAAAAAAAAGTACTTGGGAAAGGACCTACAGGAATGTTGCAGTATCTCTGATCTGTCAGAAGATCAGTAATGGCTCTAAAACAGTCTGTCAAGCAACACCATGCTAAGATTAGAGCAGCTCCCTTGGAAATTGTAACTTTGACAGTAACAAACCATAAAGACATCTGTATTTTGCTATGATGGAGCCACAGCAGAAACCTGTATCAAGTTTAGTATCTGTCAAAACAAAAATATATAACTATTATTATGTTACGTACAAATATAATGCAAGTATAGAGAGATGTTTCTTTGCTTCTTTCTTTAACTGAGTTTTACAGTGGATTGACTATGCATACAACAACTTGTTCAACCTAAGGATAAAAGCAAGTTAAAATAAAGGCCCCCAAAACCTCTATCTTTCTGTTGTTGGTGTCATTTTTTGACATACTCTTTTTCTTAATTAATGTGATGAAAGACTCCACTTGCTTTACACTAATATAGGCAGAAGTATTTCAAAGAAGGGGAAAAAATATACAATGCATTGTTTTCTATAACAGAAGTTCTTTCATTGATTATACATATTTTCAGTGATTTTTTTTTCATGAAACACAATGGAAAACATACTATTGCAAATGACTACATTTTTAGGCAAGATATTTTCTGACAGTAATAGACCAGAAACTGGACCAATAGATCTAATAAGTTGCAAACATCCATGTACATACTATTATTTTTTTTTACTCAAAAGATACATCTGTCTTTCTACTCAGTGTAAAAAAAAAAAAACAAAACCAAAACAAACAAAAAACTGAAAAAACCCCAAACAAAACAACAAAAACACATAACCATGACAGTTGTGTAAGCATGTATTCCAGCAGCATCACAGGTATCTTTTTGTGGCTCTAAATCACAACCCACTGTGAACAGGAGGGAAACGAAGACTTCAAACACTCTATAAAGTATGTTGGGATATTTTTACCTAGTGGTCCTTCTCCTGCAGATTCCAAGACTTGAGCAGCTTCCTGTGATACAACTGTTACTGCGCCAACCATCGATTCATGGTTTACATCACCATTTGGTGTGCCATCTGGAATTATAACTAATCCATGTTTCTAAAAATACAAAAGAAAAACAACCTACTCATACAAGAGCAGTGCTGAAATATAATTGGACAGAAAAGTTTTTAAAAAGCTTTTCAAGTCGATCAAAACATTTACAGCCAAATGCACCATTTATCCTACCCTACGGTCAGGTTTTGAGACTGCACAAAAATAGCAACCATTCTTCCTCTTTTTCATAGACCTTGATTTCATGCCCCATTCCTGGATTTCTGTCACTGTAAAGTAACTACTGCCAACATACCTCTCCTCTCTTCATTGTTTCCTTCAGGTCAGCCAACTCCTCTCTGAGCTCATCTCGCTCATTCTTAATGCAGTCAAAGTAATCTTTCTGTCTTTCTAGGGCCTGGGTTCAGGCAGATAGCAAGAAAAAGAATGGCACAGAGAAAAAGGATATGACAGATAGCAGAGAGATTTTCTACAAGTAAATATAAAAAGCTGAATAAAAGTAAAGAAATTAAAAGGAGTATTTAATATATGTAAACATGTATCTCTGATAACTGCCTTTTACAAGTCACACATCTAGCCTCATTGCTGCATGTTTGTCATGACACAATTTTTTCCCAGGCGAGTCTTAGTAGATTCTATAACAGATTTTTATTTAGTGGATTCTATTTTTGGTAGATTTTGAAAAACTAAATTGAATACCAAAAGAATAAGAATGATTCTTCTTAATACAGGCACTCTCTGGCCAGAAATAAAATTTGCTGGAACTCAATTGGCAACAATCCTAAAACATTATGTTCATTAACTAATTTCTCTACCTTTTATAAAGTATAGAAGTAGAAATCTTACCTCATAAAAGGCCTTGGATATATAAGCCTGTCATTCACTTACAAACATTAGTCTAGTAACTACTTGCTTAAGTATTACAACCACCCTTTACTAAAACCAAAGCAATCAGTTTTAGGGGGAAAAAGCACAGGAAACACTAGCAGCACTATTTTAGCACAAGAAAGGATAGCAGCTAAAAGCGCAATATGGACGTGGATGGGTTTGCCTACCTATGCTGGAGCTGCGCTACCTGGCAGTTAATCAGACATTTTCACTTGACTGGGCAGCATCCCAGTGTTCCATTCAAATTCAATACCGCATGCATTACAAATAATCCTGACCATACAACAACTGCAAAAGTGTACACACATTTTGCCAAGAAAATTATCCAACTAAACATTGCATCATGCATGACTGTTTAGGAATGGACTGATACGAAGAAAGAAATGAAGGTGTACACCTTTGTTTTGTAATTGCTCCACACAACAACTGCAGTATGCTGAATTTTAATAATTATCTAGAATCTGTATACTAGAGCAATGTTTTAAATGCATTTACTCAATTTCAACAGAAAAAATTAAGTGCTGTCGTACTTGATTTATTAGTATGTAAAGACTACATTTAACATATAGGTAATTCAGCACGCGTGAAAGCATTAGCTGTCACATCATAGTTTAAGAATTCATAAAATGTCCTTTTATTTCCTAACACATACTACATCTCTGTTAACTACATTATAAACAGTGTGAAGGACCTTAATCATTACATCATTTGGTGTTCCACTTAAATATAATGCACACCTTTTCCATTTTTGCAGAGCAGCAACAGAGACGGAGGGAAGTAAGCTCACCCACTTGAGAGAATGGACACAAAGGCCCAGAATCACACTGCAGACACAGATCCTCTGTGTGCTTGGCAGTGCCCTGTGATGCTGCTGACCTTCCCAAAACATCCTTTCTATCCTCACCCTCTATGGGCAAGCGTTGGAAATCAGAAAATTTTGATAGGAATGGAAGTGAAATTGATATAACCATGTATCTCTACCTATGGAGAGATTAGTAATCATTATTCAATGTTAAAAAACTTTACTAAAACTGCCAGTGTTTGTAGGCTCAGGGGTTATGATACATGACATGGGTTTTGCACTAAATCCATTCCTGCAATTCTTCTATCATGGGCCGGGCAGGGAATAAAAATCAGGACATCTAAGCTCTGCAGGCGTGTTTTAACATACCAGTATGATTAAAATCTGATCACTTGGCAGAAAGCAGACTTGTCTGGGGTCCTGTTTTCTAAGTATTCCGAAAACCTTCACAAAAACCTATACTAAACTCAGACACACCATTGCTAATTTCAAATTGGCAATGCATGTACAATTTGGAGCCACCAAACAGGAAAACAGCTGTATGTTTCAGGAATATAACCTGGAAGTTATAGTTCAGTGTCCTCAAATTCATCTAATTTAAGACCAAATAGAACTGCAAATTTCAATCACTTTGTAGAAACAGGACAATATAAGAAAGCAGGTGTAAACCAGACTCATGCTAACTCTGTTCTGCTTGCCTCCCTTCCTTCCTCTGAGGCAGCATCAGTCTTGTATACATTGTAAAACTAGGTCACAATTCTAATTATAAACCAGTCCTTTGTGAAGCTTCTCAGAGATTTCTGAAGCTGGAATAGAGTAAAAATTAGCAAAACTACTCAGTATTGGGGAGAAAAACTCAAAAACTGTGAGTTAAGAAAAAAAACGTAAATCTTTTTAGATAACGGAAGCAAGAAAGAAAAGACAACAGCACTTTTACTTCTTAAGAACTAAGAAATTTCAATTCCAATAGGGTAAAAAATAAAAACTAAAGAAAAAGTCCAGTTATGGTGTCTACAAGAAGAAAGAAACTGGCAGGAAAATTTTGGCTAAAGGAAAAAATATCTTTCTTCTCGTTTTTTTGAACATTAGATAGATGATATGCTCTGTACTAACTCTAGCAACATATTTGAAAGGAAAGAGTGCTTGCTCAAAATTGGGACATTCCAGTACACAAAAGTAAAGTGCAAGTATGGAAAGAATATGGTTAATTAAAGATAAAAAAAAAATTCAGAAGAAAACTTAAAAACATTGAAATATTATTTTATAATGGAAAAGAGGATTGCAATATGGACTGAAGGACTGAAACATGAAATAAATATGGACTGAATAAAAGCAATATAACAGGGCTGTTTTTAACTGGGCACCACTGGTTAAACGACAACTTTTCAAAGTGACTTGAGCTCCAGTAAATACAGCAATTTTCAAAGAAATCCGCGTATGTCAAAATCTGGTGTAAAACTCATTTAGTTAGAAATTACCTTAGAGTTACTAAAAGACTAAAATTCCTCTAAAGATTATCCAACTAACTCCCTCTCACCACCAGGCAATCTACTTGCAGCCCAGAACAGCCACAGGTGCAGAGCCATGTAGTTGTCACCAAGGATCAGGCTGACTCTAAGACAGTTTTATCACTTCTGTGCTGCCCAGAAGCAAAGCCGACAAACTCTGCCTGACCTACGTTAGCTGCGTAGCGCGTTATCAACTCAGTTCTTCCTGTACCACGTTCCTTTCTACGCAGGAGCCCTGCAGGCACTCCTCAAAAGGTCCCATGCAATCACCGTTTTGATTCCAACTCTCAGTTCCAATAGTTAATAGCTCTGGTATTTTGTTTGTGGTATCACAACATCGTCTTGGTTCAGTGTCGCATCCAAGCTAACCAGCTCAAGAAGGATCAAAAGTGCCATACAGGAATGTCCAAGTGTCGCTCCAGAAGTCAATTCAAGATCATATTTTTTTTAGCACTAGGTATGCCAAACGCAAGCACAATCTAGAAATATTCACTGAGGCTTCTCTACATTTTGACCCTTATCTTCTGCAGCTCCCTAGGTGTTCCATTATTTGGGGTATTTTGTCTCTCTCATCCCAGGTAGTGAAAAGCAGACCATTTTAAAATCCACTAACTGTTATGCAAATTGTTAAGATGATGACAGAAGCAGGAGCCAAACGGCAAGCAAGGTTGCAACTGTTGACGTTTTGAAAATCGTATTTGCCTCTAAGAAGAGTAACAGCTTTAAAAATAATTTCAAATCTGTATAAAATTATATTATTACTATGTCACTATGGATCAATATATAGACCCAGGTGATTTTTTCATTTGTTAAGAATAAGGAAATTATTACTTTTTCAAGCCCCAATTGCAGGTAAAAAATATGTTGTAAAAAATCATAGAATTGTATGCATAACAGTTTATTATGTTACAGATTTAATTAGTATTATTCATCACTATGCAACTGAGGATGAAGTGGAGCTCATTTTCTAAAGGAGAGAAAGACTGCAAAATATTTTACATATTTAAATTGGGAGTGGCCTTCATTTCTTTGGAGTACACAGCATTCCTTGGTGGGTGGGGAGCATCCATCTACTTCTAAAATGAAAAAATACCTTTCCCCCCATATTTGTTTCATACCCCTATTTTTTTATCTTTCCAATTAATTGTCTCCTGGAGATCAAACACCTCTTTGGTTATGGTGTCTATATTCTGCTGCATGCGTTGATTCTCCTGTAGTAAATAGGATGAGGGAAGAATAAAAGAGGAAAGAGAAGTAAGGAAATGGAAAAGAAAAACCATTCAAATAGATAAAGGAAATTAAATAGTAAAAGTCAACCAAAGAGTTTATGAGCATGAAGTTAAAGAAAAAGGGTGCTACTAAGTATACCATAGTGTTTTTTCCCCTTACGAATTCATGCAAGAGAATGGTAATTAATTTTATTCAATCACTGTTTCCATTGCAGACTGGGGATAACATCCTTTCTTTAGGAAAATAATTACCCTGTGGTTACCCTATTTGGAAGTGAACACTTATGTTAACGAGTGGCTTTATTAATATTTTACGGAAGAGAAAACCTTCTTGAAAGTATAAAGAAGGAAGCTTGAATCAAGCATCCAGGAAGTGAAATATGGCTGCTGACTGCTTTCTGATACTATGTTAATACATATCAAGTGAGGTTCTGTTTTTTATCTAACACTGCATTTTGCTGTTTGCCCTGCAAACATAACTAGAATTCTTTGCTATGCTCATAAAATTATGTATGAAGATGACATAAGAATTTTTAGAGCTAGACATGATTTTTTGCCTTCCTAATGAGTAAACTTGATTTTACATCTGTGAATGGAAGACAATGTCTTTCTGCAAAATGCTAAATGGCTTCAGCTGGATTATCTGTTAGTGTTAACAGCTGGAGAAGTTAACTCAAATAAATGGTAAAATGGGCAAACTGTCTTTATCTTCGAAGGGACTGCATGCATTTGGTCAATATTCAACACACATATGCTACATTCTACCAAAGCAAACACTCCAGATAAATCTATTGTATATTCTTCATTCACGTACTTTTTAAGAAAACAAACAACAACCACCAAAGTCAAAGAGAATCCAGAGCAAGTAACAGAGCTACAACAAGAATTTGCTGAGTTTTTGTTTGCCAGCATTAATCTGCAAAATGCTGCTTCTTAGGCTAATCTTACTCCTTTTCTTCTCCTAGTAAGTCATATCAGCTCCAGTTCATGAAGCATATTATTTTCTCAGTAACCATAGCAGATCTGGGACTTTTCAGAACTCTTTTGGAGTTACTGTACTACTACCTGGAGAGCAGAAGAACTTAATGGGGAAAGAAATCGATGAATGAAATGCAGTATTATATAGCTTTTGAAAATCAGGTAGTAGAAACTTTGGCCCATACACTTAAAATCATCTCTTTTTACTGAAACCAAAAGGCGGTAGGAAAATGACTTACTAATTGAACTACAACTTACAGTGCTAGAATCAGAATCAATGGGAAATGGACACCTGCACTGCATTGCATTGACAATATGTATCCTTGTGGATCATTTTAAAATTAAGACTGATAATAGGTCTGGGATTTTCGGGCACATTTCTTCTGGAAACAAATCAAAGTGGGGAGAGGGGAAGAGAAAATAACACACCACACACCCAACAACATGGTTATGACTCAATAACATGCTGACCAGTGTTGCTGTATTTGGGCTTGCTTGGCTGGAAAGCAAACAAACATTTGCTACTGCAAAATTCAGTGGCTGATGCTCACAAAAATCTGAAATAACTGAGAAGGAAACTTTTGGGAAAGGCAAAAAATAATATTTGGTATTATCCATGCATCAGAATTTCTGGCTATGCAAAAAGATTTTGGCCAAACAAACATTAGTTCTGCCCTTACGGGGAAGGAAAGATACCAGGAACATTAATGAGAAAACCACGATTCTCACAGAAATTAAGATTTTACACATTTGAAAACCTTGCAGAAACATTTTCAACTTCATAAATTGAGAGAGATTGATCGCTTAAATTCTACCCACTAAACCAAGATAAATTCTTTCTTAAAAATGCAAGATAATATTTAAGCCCATTTTGTGTATGATGGCTGTTCCCATTCAAGTCCTACACCACATTTATTTGCACAAGTTCTATCATACACTATCTCATGTGAACATACCTCTATCAATTCATCTCTCTGTCGGAGGCCCTCTTTAAGTTCATCCAGCTTATGCTGTAGAACACTGCATGTGTGTTTCTGTCTTTCCAATTCCTGTATTAAATAAATTCATTATTTATTTTTTGTTTGACAATAATTTTCAATATAAAGTTTAAAAAGGTTAGTAGTATCACTTTAACATAACATTACCTAAGAAATTACTGCAACAATTTGAGAAACTCTACCCACCAAGTGGCTAAAAATCACAGAATCAGTGTTTTAGGCAAGTTCTCTATATACGGAAGATTTTATTTAATAAAATTTAGAGTGGAGGGAAAAGATGCCATAAAGGTTTAAGCACAATATTAAAGAGAAAAGCTCAGATACTGAATTTATCTAAATGTTGCTGGAAAAGGCTGCGACGCAGATCTTCCCTTTTGAAGAAAGTGGAACTGAACATGTCCTATTCAGTTCAAATACGTATTTTACCATTAGTGTATTGCATTAGTTAAATGCAATTAATTTGCATTTAACTGGGGGTGGGTGGGATGGTTTCTAGG
>VZTL01062001.1:0-23298 GCA_013400535.1 Scopus umbretta | reverse complement strand
CCAGTGACAGGACATGAGGAAACGGAATGAAGCTGTACCAGGGTACAGATTAGACATTAGGAAAAGTTTCTTCACTCGAGAGGGTTGTCAGTCACTGGAATAGGCTCCCCAGGGATGTGGTCATGACAGCAAGCCTATCAGAGTTCAAGGAGCATCTAGATCATGCTCTTAGTCATATGATTTATTTTTAGGTAGTCCTGTGAGGAGCATGGAGTTGAACTCAATGATCCTTATGGCTCCCTTCCAACTTAAGATATTCTATGATTCCATGATTCTATGATTATTGGCACAAAAGAGTGGCAGTGGACTGTGATGGAGGGGTGGGAGTAAGAGCTGAAAGCTCCTTGAGGCAGTGGTACCACTGAGTAAAATACACAGGGAATCATAAATCATACCTTCAGTAAGACAGCACATGTTTGAAAGGGGTGCTCTGCAGCTCTGAGGGAGAAACATCAGAGGTTAGCATAAAACCCTCCTGGGCTTGGCAGATAACATGTAGCAGAGCATAAACCACCACAGCTGGCTCGGCATGAGCCATGATGCTGTGAAAATGCCTCCAGGAGCAGCTGCTCAGCCTCTTTGTCTCCTCTTGGGTGAGAGCTGGTAGATATAAGAAAACAAGAGTGATGATTTGGACCTCTGATACATTTTGAGCTTTTTGTGAAATTCTTTCTATAAAGTAGCTCTTAGAGGCACTTCTAAATCATAACAAGAATCTTGTTACCAAGGCTAGATACAGATGCTCCTTTGAGCAGAGCTGGTCTGCAACACGGTGGCTCCTGCTGCATGTGGCACTTCACACCAGAATGGAAGAGTTGCCCACTCCTTCTCCTGTAAATCTTCGTCTGGTCACTCTGTCTTTGTGTGCATGTCCAGAGAATCACTGGTTTTCATGTGATTTCTTTTTTCCACTTTTCTTTCAGAATGTGGCAATACCTTTGCTCATTTAACTTCTTTCATCCAGCACTTTGTTGCTTTATGTGCATGTTCCTCATTCATACCAGCAGGGAGGGATAGCCTAGCAATCACTGATCATTACTTGCAATTTTCTTTCAGCATCCTAGTTATTAGTATTCTCCCCATTCACAATAACTATGCTTAAAAACCTGCAAAAGTAGCTTGGATGCTCTTTTTTTGTCACATGTCAGAAGAACCATTTCAGGTATCACTAACAGTCGAGATCATTAGTGACCTTCTTGCTCAAATCACTTTAGTTTTGTAACATTTAACAACACAGATATTTTAAGTAATGTGGTTGGTGGTATTAATGATTTCACTAATGGCTCTTGTTCTCCTTGATATAAGAATCCATTTTATTTAGTAATTTTTCAATAGGACTTGTTGGCTAGAAATAATTTTTTTTTTTTTTTTCCAGGGAGGTATTTTTCCCTTTGGTATAAATTTGAATTGCTCAGTGTAAAGGTAGATTTTACAGTGATGCATTCATCAGTGGTTTCTGAGGGACATGAGAGAAATTGTATGTAACACTGGAAAGGCAGTTGCTACCTCCCTACATGAAATAAAGAGAAAATGAAGGAAAGAAAGAAAATTTCACAATATGTTTGCTATTCAATTGCTGTTTAAATGGGTATCAACTTGTCAACTTCATGGGGAGATATGTGCTAACTAGGTTTTCATCTGGTTTACTGCAACAATTACTTCTTCCAGGCTTTTGTGATTTATTTCTTGAAATCCTATGGTTTTGGAATAAACACTTTAGGAATCCCTCTCAGTTAGAAAAAATCTGATGAAAGAAGTGAAATTTTTTTTGAAAATGGTCTGTCCAGGAGCAAAGGGAGGAGCAGCTCAATGCAAGACAAAGACTCTTTCTTTTATGAAAAACGCACTAGTTTTTTAGATACAGTACAAACCCATCAATTTGTTTTTAACAATTGGATGTGAAAGATGCATTTTTGTGACATTTATACACCATATTAAATTGTTCTCTAGGGCCATACTCATTATGGCTTGAGTAAATTCACTCATAATTGACCTTCATGAATAAAAAAAAATAATAAAATTGGAGCATTTCTATTTCTGCAGTCCAGCAGCACTCTGCTCTGTAGCTACATCCTACTGAAGTCAGAGGTTCCATTGCAGGGACAGATATTTCCATCTCATCATCACCACATTAATTTGTTTCACTGTGAGTAGCGGTGCATAAAAGTCAAGCTGACTAATGAGGATCAGGGGATTAAAAGGGAAACTGAGATTAGGAACTGAGAAATAATTTTAAAATGCTTTAGACTGATTAATTCTGGTTCCCTAGAACTCAGTCTCAACTGATTATTAAAATAGATGTCAAGGATTTATTCAAGCCCCTTTTCAAGTTATTCTTTTTCTGTCAGTATTCAGTTTCTGTCAGCTTCAGTCTGAGAGGACAAAGAGAGCAAATCAACTTCTCCCTGTCTCAAAGAGGCAGTATAGCAGTAATGTTTTCTTCCTTATTTTTTTATGCAAAATACATCCCATATATGCTAGAAGTTTAATAACTTAATAGGAAACTGTTAAGCTTTGTTTTGGTTTTGGATGCATTTCAATGATCCATGTAAGACCACTGATGACGTCTGCTTAAAAACCCCAAGGTTTGTGTATCCCAAAGAACTCTCAGACCTTTTGCTTCTGTTCCAGGAATATCATCTATCATGAGAACATCTGCATTATTCTTGTGCCAAGGGTTTTGACTTAGCAGGTGCAACATGAGAAGTATTCTCCCTGTCATCTCCCATGATGTCTTCTTCCCAGAAGGCTGAACCTGCTCAGGCCTTGGACAGAAGATCCTTGAGGGACACACTGTGGACAGTGGCATGGCACCTTTCAACAATTCCAAAAATTAACCCCTTCCTACTATAGGAAGGCTGGTGCTTTTAGCTTATATGCAAAACATAGGATATAGTTGAGAACAGCAGTAAATCATGGTACTGACCACCATGCACACTCCTGCTAGGACAACTGATGTGAAGAGAGAGCCTTAGTTCAAACTCCTACCTGGAAGCACAGGACCTCAGCACATGTTGTACTTACCCAGCACCTTGGACCTGGTTTGAACTCCTTCTGCCCCATATCCATGTGGGAGCTACCAACTGCAGAGAGCACAGGATGCCTGTGGGTGATGGGTCTTGGTGGCTTAAGCATCCCCTTGAACCTGTGCTTTGCTATTGCAGGTCTCAGGAGCAGGATGTATTCAAGATCCCATCATGCTGTCCACAGTTACTTGTATTTTAGTCAATTTTTTAGGTAGATCAGTGATCTATTGCCTGGAACAACAGAGTTTCTAGCTACTTTAAAGGGCTGATGCTACTTTTTCATATCCAGCACTGAAACTGGGTGGAGCTGCTACTGCACTTCAGCCTAGAATGGATTACGGATAAGGGAAACATGGTTTTAATCAAAATGGAATTTTTTTAGGTTAGTTTGTGACTGAAGTGTGTTGACTGATAAGTAATTTTTAAGAGTGTAGTGCTTGCAAAGCATGGTGATACCACATATATTATTTTTTTTCTCATGATATTGAAAAAATACCAAGTTATAAAGACACAAATCTGATTTATTTACTTTTAAAACTTTAACAGGTGCTAATATTTTGGATCACTAGATGCAAAGTTATTATTTAAAACTTTGTCTCTGATGGGTGAGAGTAACACAGCAGGTCTTGATACCTATCTACCAGCTGAGGTACAACAGGGGGGCCCATAGTCAATTGGTATAAGGAAGAGAGTTGGCCAAAGAATAGTTGCTTGAGGCAATATGTAGAGTCATCAACATGGCAAAAGCTTATCATCTTCACTAAAAAAGGCAAGAGGTTTATAAACTATGGCTCCCAGGTGAAACTTAGCTCCATATGGAAAAATTTAGTGAGCTCAAGGTGAAGAAAGTCTGCAAGCAGACAGTCCAGTGGGAGTATGCATCAATGAGCAGACATCTGCAGTGAGGTAGAAGACAAATCCTTTCATCAATCAGGCTGAGAAGAGGTACCTCAGAGAGATATTCAGAGGTTATTTTTTCTTTATTTTTAAAAAATACTTTGGAAACATCTATTTAAGAAGCCAGGCCAATTAAGTATTACAGAACTGAGAATTCACTGGAAAATCAAATGGAAGCAGTGCCGCAGGGTGTTTGACAAGTGAAGAATGGAAATTGGTGAGGAAAGGTCTGACCAAGAGCAGAGGCATTGGAGGAGATCAGAGAGATGTGTCTGGAACCATTGTACAACGACCTCTGACATCTGAGGCTTAAACTGCAGCAAGGTGTGCCAACTGCTTCTGGATGATGGGAATGACATATAATAAGACACCTCATGTCTGGAATGCTCTAACACTGTTGGAGATGAGGTTTGCACATGAACTGTTAGGAGGGGTGGCCAGGCTGATGGAGCTGCGGTCGTAACAGTTCAATAGTTTGGTTCCTTTGTGGGAGTGAATGCAGATATGTGCAAAGCAATAGGATCGGCTGTGAACAAGTGCCCCATCACTGAGGAAAGGAACATCAGAAAGAGATTTAAAAAGATATGGGAGGAAGTTTGTCTCTGACATCTGCAATCTCACTGTGCCTTGACCATACTCCTGGAAAGTTAACATGAGTTAGTGTCAGCTGATATCTCTGTGACCAGCAAAAAAGAGCAAAAAGGAGGTGGGAAGACTGAGTTCTATATCTTAGTAAGGAAGGATGTTTTGGTAGTTAGAATATAATCTCTGTCTTGGGAGAGCTGGGTTTGATTCTTTGGTCTGCTATAGATTTTCTGTGTATGTTTGGGCAAGACATGGCAGCCACATTACATGTGTAATTCTTTGTCCTGGGATTCCCCAGGCCCTGTATGGTGATCCTAAGATTTAATGAGTGTGTGTTGTGCTTCAGTTCATGGTATCTAGAACAGCACAGGGGCTGTGCTGCAGCCTGCCACATTGTGTTTTCATAACCTGAAATGGAGATTATGCATTGAAAGTCCTGGGGAAGGGGACCTGGGAAGCATGTGGGGTATGTTTCACAGTGCAAAATCTGAGGACATTGAAGGGAACAAAATCTGATGCAAAGTTGTCCATATTGCCTTTTGGAGGGGTCCCTGGAGTGAACCAGCCCCAGAGCTGTACTGAGACTTTGCCTGAGAGAGGCCTAGCTGGAGCACAACAAGACAGAGACACGGAGCAAGCTAAAAACACAGCAGTGAGGACAGTTGGTGTCAAGTGGCTGAGCTGGATCCCCAGCCTCTTCTCATTTAGCAGTGCAGGTATCTCACTGCCTCCTGCTGGCTTCCCCATCTGAGCAGTTTTTAACTCCTATAGATGGTATGTGGGGAAGATCCAGCAGAGGCAGTGAGGCCATTGAGAACAACTGTTAGTGATGCTGGAGTCCCATTTAAATAGCTTTGAAACCTGCAGCACGAAACATCATCAAAAACAGTAACACTGAACAAAAATCTGGAGTGAAATAAGGGTTCAGAGCAAAGAGGAAACTGGTTAACTAGTGGGTGAGATAGGATGTCTGTGAGAAGAAGCAGAAGAAGCAGAATTGGGGAAATAAAGGGTTTTAAAATGTCTGTATGGTATTTGGGCTATTTTTACAGGTATATCTGTTTGTCTCTACTGCTTTAGTGCTGTCAGGGATGAAAAAACAGATTTAGAAATGTATCTGCTACATTTGAATATAATATCCAAAATTATAAATGATATTTTCATTGTCTGACTGAGAATCTGGATATTGCCCTGGGCTTGATGAAGTGTTCCTTCTTCACATGGAGGATTTTCAAATTTCAAAAATGTTTTTTGCTTGAATTCCAGAAATCCCAAAATGGGGTTTCCCATTTTCAAAATCCTCCAGGAAGAATTATTGATGTACAGTGGTACAGCTGGGTGCTGCCTGCCCTGGGACTGCATACTGCCTGTGAAGGATTGCAGGAATCTGCCAGGGGAGAGCAAGCAAGACATACCTGACAGGTCTTGTTGAAATGGGACTCTTTCCATCAGGTTGTGATAAAAAGCAAACTCCACTAAAAAAAATGTTCTCTTGGAAACTTCCCAAGGGGAAACACCCATTAGTGACACCACATCAAAAGCATCCAGACCCCACTCAATCATCAGCAATAAGTTGAGTTTGCTGAAGCATAGAAAACATAAAGCTGTTAAAAGATATTTATGAGATACTGTCCCTGAAAAATGCTTCGCAAAGTGAAAATGTGAATATAAAAGACCCTATCTCTCATAAGATGCTTCTCTTTGCCAAAACATGGTGATGGATGCATGTATTCACGTAGCCTCTCATTTACCTGAAGAATATGGTTATTTTTCTGCTAATTAAATCAGTGAGGGCTTTTGTGGGAACTCGCTGATATAGCTTGTGAGGTTAAGATACTACGAATATTAGTATGGACCAATCTTTAGAGCATTTATTTGATAAAGTGCAGTTATGGTATGCTGATTTTTGGACACTGAACAAGCTAGAGAAATGCCAGTGTTTCCTTCAAAGAGAAATACTTCTTGGTGTACTCTTGGTGACAGGCATAGCAAAACGGCTCATAAAAAAGAGGTGACTGTAGGAGACAGGTAGCAATGAATATAGGTGAAATAGAATCATAGATTCATAAAGGTTGGAAAAGACCATTAAGACCACCTAGTCCAACCATCAACCCAAAAAACCATGCCTACTAAACCATGTCCTGGAGTGCCACATCCACGCGTTTTTTGAACACCTCCAGGGATGGGGACTCCACCACCTCCCTGGGAAGCCTCTTCCAATGCTTCACCACTCTTTCAGGAAAGAAATTTTTCCTAATATCTAATCTAAACCTCCCCTGACGCAACTTGAGGCCATTACCCCTCGTCCTATCACTGGTTGCTCGGGCAAAGAGGCCAACACCCTCCTCACTACACCCTCCTTTCAGGAAGTTCTAGAGAGCGATAAGGTCTCCCCTCAGCCTCCTCTTCTCCAAACTAAACAACCCCCCCCCCTCTCCTTCCTTGCCTATCCCTTCTGAAGAGTTTATAGCCATCTGGTACAGCACTCCAGGTGTGTAAGTCATCCCACTATGTTTTTGTGATGGCAACTATGTCATAGTTTTCCTGCTGCATGATGGCTTCCAGCTCCTCCTGTTTGTTGCCCATGCTGTGTGCATTGGTGTAGATGCACTTTGGCTGGGCTATTGATCCACCACCATTCTTATGTGCTTCCATGTCTTCTAACACATCCATAAACCTTGCGTCTTTGCTGCCAGATGGATCTCCATCCCCTACCTCCACTGAGATGGCAGACCAAAGGACCTCACTAACACACTGTCCCTCAAACATTAGCTTATCACTAGAGAGCCTGGTTTTATCCCTTTCCCCCTTCAAATCCAGTTCAAAGCTCTTTCAATGAGCTCCTTACTCCCTGCTTCCTTCCAGGATGATTTCCCTGTCTTTTGGATTCTCCTGAGACATAAAATCCTAACTTTTGTCCTCCGGCTTGCACTCAAATTAAGTATTTAAAGTCACCTATAGTAGTTAGATAACACCACTCCCACAGCATCCATGCTGTCTTTACTTCTGAATAATCCAGGGGCTGTGGAGAGTTAGCACTTGAAAGAAACACTTTAAGGAAGAAATTTGTAAATCTTCTTCACAAAGTTAGAAAAGATTCCCATAATCAAAACTTATTAGTAAATGAGTTCAAAGCCCTCAAAGCTTGTAACAACTACACCATTGCAAAAACATTGCAAGAATGAAGAGTAAACAGGGAAACTGCAGAATTTTCTAATAATCACGGTCCTTTCTGAAACTAGAAAGGAAAGCTTTAGACATTTATGCTGAGTCCTGCAAAGCACAGGGGAAATATACAATGCTAAGAACAGTTAAGGTCATAGTATTATAACCTGAGTACACAACTATTGCTGGCAGTTATGCTGTAAGAGGGTGCCAGTATGAGTCCTGATTCCTCTGTGATGAATGATTTGGAGCTCTCTCACAGCTGTGAGTCATTGTGCTAGGAACTGTACAAACAGGGCTGACCTGGCATGCAGTGGGTGAGTGGCTCCTGGAGGGAGGGAGGGAGTCGAGCGCTCAGTCCTGCACGCAGGTGGTGCTGAGGGAGGAAGAACTGCCTTAAACCTGCCTGGTATGAGCCCTCACTGGTACTACTGAAAGACAGCTGTTACCCCAAAGCACTGATAGTGTGTGCCTGGATCTGTCCTTGCCAAATATTGCATTTATCTTTTCATCGCACCCTAGTGAACTTCACACGCACAAAATTTAGATCCTTAAGAATTCTGTTGGCTAAATTTTGCATGGTCATATCGTTATGATTGTTATAATGGAAGAAGTATGTATCTCATGCTCCATTTTTTCCATAAGATGATTTGCCTATCAAACAAGACATAATGCAAATGTTATGGGGTGCTGTAGTATTTATTACTGCAACATTTTCCAGTTTTCTGTGTGATACCCTACTTTTTTTGTTCTGGGAGTGGCCAGAGCTCATTTTCTTTATGGTTTTAAGAAAAAAATATTAACCATAGTTAAATCACTAAGTGTGAGGTCATTTGTGTTCATACATGGTATGAAGATAGCTATATATTTTAACTACTTTGCTAGCTATTTATGAAATTCTCTTAATGACGTAGGAGCTGCATTAGTGTTACCCCTCAGTTCAGTGTATCCCTTAGCACTTAGTAAGCATCTCTGCATTGTCTCTGCTTTCCTTCTTCATCTCCACACCATCCCAAGAAAAGCCTCATCCCACACCTCCATGCTGTCTTGGGGGTTTTCTTTCTTCTTTTTCCATGTCTGTCCCTCCTTCAGCTCCTACCAGAATTTGACCATTATATCCTTTGCCTCTTTATCCCTTTGCTTAGTCCAGCATCATCAGAAGAGCTTATCAGTGCCAAATCTGTTTTCTAATATTGTTAGGGAATGCTTCATACTGGCATGCATGTACACACACATGCTTTCTCTGATGGAGGTTCATTCTCTGTCTCTGGATGCAGTGGTGGAGGTGGCCTTCCACAGATTGAGAACAGTGGTGGGGCAAGCCCAGTTTTTCAGATGTTCTTAGGAAATGAAGGCAAACAATCCTGCCAGCTAACACTGATCCCAATCCAGAGGAAATGAAATTATATGCTGAAATAAAATAACAAAAACTTCTTACTGTTCACTGGCTGTAGCCTGCACCTAGTTACTGTTCCACATGTTTTTGTTTAGCACCAGTATGTTACTGGAAACATGAACACAGCCACATGCAGAGAAACATAACCTTGCTTTTGAAAGAACTGGCACATGATTAGGTTAAACTCAGGAATTATAACAAATGTAATAGAGCAACCCTTTAAGCCTCTCTAACACAGCCTGTGCCTGCCTCTGTCTTCATCTATATCTTCGCTGCTTCAGCAGTTGTCCTATAGTGAGAAGCCTCATTAGGAGAATCGTTGTGGGTCACAAACAGTTTGGTTTTACTCACTGGAGCAGGAACAGTTTGTGAATAATTTTTAGCTTCTGCTTGCCAAATTCCCAGGTGTCGTGAATGGGTGTTCAATGTTTCTTCCCAGCATTTCATTTTCTTCTGGGGTCCCCAAGCATAAATAATTGAATTATTTTTAGCTCAAGGAAGTTTTGACTGACCAGTGCCAATCCTCCAAATTCTCAGTGAGATCTTGTGGTGTAGTGATGGAAGTGATCTCTTTCCTGCTGAAGTTTGACTTTCTAGTCTTTTTCTTGCAAAACCACCTTTTTAAGACATCTTTTATTGTGTGTCCTATTTCTTGTAGTCAAAGATTTGTGCATCTTCTATGGAGGACTTAATCAAATAGCCTTGTGACAGAAGTCAGCAGTGCTATGTTGGCTATTTATAGTTCTCTTATCACACCACTTGTTCTGAACAAATTTTTCACTATGTGCACAACACCTTCCACCAACGTGGATGGACTAGATGTTTTATTCTGATGCTGCTTTGTGCCTTTTATGCATGTTCTTGTTACCGGCCATTTTTCACTATTGAATGCCCTTCCTCAGTAATCTTACAGGGACATTTTTGTTAAGAGCCAGGATAATCTGTAACCTAAGGTGCCTTTTAATATTCCATATTCACAGAATTGGCTTTTTAGGTGTACACCTCTGAACTTCTATCCTATTTATCCCTTCTCCTTTACATTTATCCCAAGCAGCTATTTAAAAAAAAGACAATAAAATGTCTAGAAGTTATGATCTTTCATGTTTTTCATCAGTTCTTCAGAGCTTCCTTCTTTTTCTGCACCTCCATCCTCAATGGGGTGCACTGAGCACTGTCTGAGTTTCTTTGCCTGCCACTGCTGCATGTGGGTGAAAGATGTGCTTGGGTCTGTAGTTTATTAATCTGTCTGGCTTTCATATAATGTTCAGCTTGCAGTTTGAACCCCTTGCAGGCACGCACAGTGTTTTTCTGGGTCATCAGGGTTGGTGAGGATATCCTTGGAGTTACACAGGCTCTATAGTAGGTATTTGAAATTCTTGGGGCCTTCTGGCGCTCTGTGTTTTGTACTTCTGGCACCCCTCAAAATTTTGTTAACAAGCATGACTAGTTTCAAAGCAAAGCTGTCTTTAGGACCTGAGACTACATGCAGGAATGAGGTAACACCATGGCCTGCTTTTCACTAGTGGTAACTGGAGGGAGCTGTTGTGCTCATTGGTTTCGTTGCCATTCATAGAATCATGGAATCATAGAAACATTAAGGTTGGAAAAGACCTCTGAGATCATCTAGTCCAACCGTCAACCCAGTACCACCATGCCAACTAAAACACCACCATGCCTACTAAAACACCACGTGCCATTGTTCACAGGAAACAAGGAGTGAGATGCACTCAGGGCACCATCAAGATTAATGTTCCCATGGATCAAAGTACAGAGGTTCTCAGATGTCACAGCAGACACAGCTCAGCTTGCGGTGAAGGGTGAGATAAACCTGCTGGATCTACTTGTCTTAATTTTTGAATCTTGAAATTATGGCCTCAGTGTCACAGAATGTGGCCTTCATGCCTATACATTCATGCCAAAGTAGTTTATTGACAGCTTGGTTTATCACAATGATGAAAATAGTAGTCTGTGATAAAAGGTAAAGGCTGACAGTGACTTTGAACTTTGAAACTACCTTCTTATTCAAAACAGGACATGTTCAGCAATGACATGGTTATCTATTCTAGACATCCTCCCCAACCCTTCTGAGTGTCTGACCTTGGTTGCTCTATATATGCAAGAGAAAGAGATTTTGGAGACACCCTATCCTTCTTGCTTCTTTCTTCTCTTTGGCTTAATAATAAAAAAGAGAATAAAATTGCTACAATCTAAGCCATCGATTTCTGAGACCATGGAAAATATGAACTTAATTTTTTTTTAAATTAGATGTGAGGGAAGAGATTGTGAAAATGATGTTTTTCTGCAAATGTCAGAGTAGTAACACGAGTGCCATGGTCAAGAGCCAGGAGAAAAACAAAACAGAAGACAAACCCTAATGTTAAATATTTCCCACTTCTGCAGCAGAGGACTAAAGAGAAGCAGGTGTGAGGAGCAATTCAGCAGCTTGTAGAGCCTGGTTTGCATTAGTGAGCACCAGGTCATTCCAGTCCGCCATGTTGTCGTTACATATTGCACAACTGTTTATTTATTTTATCTGGAGCAAAACAGAGTTCTGAGGAAGGGAATCAGATCCTTTTCCATGCCATTATCCCAAATTCACCCAGCTGTATCTAAATGGTTATTGATACTGTCACATAGGGTGCATAAGAGAGCACTATATCCCTTAGGAGAAAAGCTTTTGCTGACTTCAGGACTTGGCAGTATCTGCTCTGATCTGCCCAGCCCAGCACTGACCCAAAAGAGGCTTCTCTTGGATGTTAATTCTACCTTAGGGAGAGTCTTACTATGGAGCAGTTGTGGATGAGTGGCTTTTGGGTCTGGTGACCTCTGGCAGGTGAGGCAGCTCTCAGTGGTTAACAATTTTAGAAGATCTGTAAGCACGTCCTGAGCAAGTGTATGTCCCCAGGCAAGCTGCAATTCCATAACAAACTCTAGCATGACACTGTCACCTGTATTTTATATTGGTGTTCTTGGTATAGGTACGTTCCCCATGCTTCTTTCAAAGTTATGTTTTAGAGGAGCCAGATAACTTGCAGGAAGAGATGTCCCAGAAAAATCTTTCAGGTCTTCTGTAAACAGGAAAAAATTACACAAGCTTCTTTTTACAGTAGCATTTGAAATACAAGTATTTTAAAATACATTTTAAAAATTGGGTGCAATGGGTAGAAAGCATAAAATGTGCTAAGCAGCTCATCAGAAATACAGAAGAGAAATGATGTTCTCACGTGATCATCCATGTTATGTGTTATGCTTTGCATATATCTGAGGATAGCTTGAAGGGCCTCAGTGTAGCAACACATTTAAGCTCAAGAATCTTCTCACTGACCTTAGATGTGTTGGGTCAAACAGTAGCTTTCTATCTTGCTCTAAATTCCATACAGATACAGATGTTCACTCCCATGCCAGACGCTTACAGATCTGCATTAGTTTATACAAAATAAGTTATTGTGTCCAATTGCTGAACTTCAAAGGACATGGAAGAAGGAGCTGTCTGGTTCTGCAGTTTTGGAGTTACTATAACTTTCAATGAATTTTTTTTTTAACCAAAGAAAATTACAAATGTCCTTTTAAGGAAAAAAGAGAAGAATTCCCTTAGTTTTTTTCTTAGAAACAAAAGCAACATTTATCTAACCTTGAATTCTTCCCTGGCTTCTTCCTGTGCATTTTGTAGGTCTACCCTCAGAACGTATGAACAATCTGAGTAATCTGATTGCTTCTAGGCACACTATGGGTGTTCAACATCTTCATCAATTTTATAACTTATCTTTTTTTCTTAAGAACATCTACTGCCTTGGGTAACAGAGGAAGTGCTGGTTTTGCTCTAGGCTGAAGAGATGAAGAATGTCACACCCCTGTTTTTAAAAATTGTTGTCTGTTTTTCCTTCCATGTTTGCATGTTCATCCCCCAAGTAATATGCAAATAGAAATAGGAACATAAAACTTAGGAACTGGATTGCTTGGAACTTTAAGCCAACAAAACAAAGTTTTTTCATTGTCTCTTTTTCCTCTCCAACAGAATTTCACAACTGAGGGGCATGAGATGACAAAGAGAATCAACTGTTTTTTTGACGTGTCAAAAATAGCTTATCAGAAGTAGATGCAAACATTTCTTGTGATTCATGGTGACTGTTTTAATAATTATTATTTTATTATAATTATTATTTTATTATAATTATTCATGATTATTTTATAATTCTTTGTTACCCCAATAATAAGGATGCTATTGGCATCCTTGAGCAAGATAATTATTTGGACCAAAGTCAATAGCCTCCCTCCTTTTGCAGTTCCTGCCTGAATGTGTTACAAGTGAATGTGTGAGCCCTGAGTTTGAGTGCCAGACAGCTGGGTCTTTGTGTGCGTTAGAGGTGGTCCAAAGGGAAAAGGTGCAGTGATGGAGCAGCCCTGTGGAAGTAATGCCAGACCAGAGGCATGAGTCCTGCTGGGTCCTGCCACTCCTGTGTCCATCTGTCACGGAGCTGAGTTGCCGGGTTTGGCCACGGACCTTTGCCGGTTAGGACAGAGTGCCTGACCGAGCTGCTGGATTCTCACCAGCAGAGGGAAAAATGACCTCACTGGACCCTCTGTGTCTCCTAGGCTTTGCTCCTTCTTCAAACAAAGAAACAATGCAGCAACTGCGACCAAAGAGGGCTGTCCTGGCTCAGCCTGGACACCATAGTCCTACAGACAGAGATGAAAAGACCAGAGCAAGATTGCTGCCTGCCTTTCTCTCCATGGCATGGTGGGCCTTCTGCCCTACACTGACAGTTTCAAATCCCTAATCTGGCGATTTAGCACAGAGCAGGAAGCCAAACTTGACATGTTTAGAGGGGAAACTGGCAGCCCAGTGCATGGACAGGAGAGCATTGCAGGACATCAGTGGACAAACAAGAGATAAACAGAGGATGAAGATGTACTTTCTGCCCTGAAGAGCTCACACTCCATGCACAAGACATGAGAAAACAGTGGTGTAGAGGAAAGTAGACAGAAATGAACCAGGATGGACTCAGAAGCCATGGCAATTTATGTGGAGACCCCTCCTGGTCTCTCCTTGCTGTGCCCTCTGCAGGCATGGGTCTCACCCCACCCCAGGTCAGTGCCACCACAGCTGTGGAGTAAAAGACTTGTGCATATTGCAGAGTGGATATTTCTGCTTTGCTACTCAGGAGCTGCACTGATGGAACCCATCAGATATGTTTCCTTTGGTGTTTTACTTACAAACACAGACTGGCAAGAGTCTCCAGTGTTGCAGGGAAGTCCAGGATGGAGTGGGGTGAGGCAGATACCCTGAGCAGCTCCTGCCAGTGCATGGGAAAGCTTGGCAGGAGCATCAAGGCCGAATCTCCTCCCCTGCCCAGGAGGGACTTCTGGCAGAGGGCCCTTCCTGAGGCTGCTCCAGGGTGGGGATGGGAGTCGAGGGGTGTCTCTAAAAGCACATCCTGCACAGAGCTGCCAGCAGTGGCAGCCTGGGGGAAAATGTCACTCAACATCTTGGAGAAGTTCCCTTGACTTGTGAAGGAGTTTTCATCTTGGGGGCATAACAATGTCAGCATAGATTGTTATGCAAGGGGCTGCATCCCAGACATTGCCAATGTTCCCCTACGCTCCCTGTCTTCCTAGTGCAGCCTTTTAGGGCATTATGGGACTATTTTCAATGCATGGCTCACTTCAGGAATTGCCCTGGTATTTCCCTACTCCTCAGTCCCCTTGCTAGGCTGGCTGCATCTTCAGCCTGTGCTTCTTGTCCTTAGCCCTCCAGATTTTTCCCTTGGTGCTCTCTTCTCCTGCCCTCCCTCGTGGAAGAAGAAAACATTGATTCCTTAAATGTAACAAGGGATTAGGAAATCCTCCAATCCAGCCAAAGTAAAACCATTCTTTCCCATGTAACCTCTGTCTTCCTGTGCTCCACTCCTGTGTTTTCTCTCTTTTGACTAGATCATGGCAATTTTCTGCAGGAGACAGCAGGCTCCTGCAGAACAGCAGGTGCAGCCATTGGGCACTTCATAGTCAGCAAAGGATGGCAGAAAGCAAGGATGTGGTCACTTTTGGGGGATTATAGCTATTTGCACAGCATGGATTGTAATAAGCAGGACATAATAAGTCCTGTCATCCCAAACCAGTTTGTGCTGAGACAGCCCTGAAGTCTCTGCCCCTGTGGCATGTCTTGGCTGCAGACCGGATAATGTCTGCTTACACCAGAGAAGTGTTCCTCTTCTTTCTTTCAGCAGCATCTAGGATGTTATTGATGCTATTGTGATATAAGGCTTAAGTTAGATGTTACATCATGTTATTATAAGATGTTAGAACCATGTTGTTTTCCATGTTTCTTTACTGGCTTAGGTGAAGAAAACTTAGTTTGTTAACAAGCTGCTAGGCTTAGATCTATGTGTTTCTTCACACTATCAGTTCTAGGACAAAAAGCCATACTTCCCATGTTTTTATCTATTGAGCAAAAGACCCAGATGCAATTGAGGGCTCTGGGGAGTGATTGTTGTCCTACCTCAGAAAGGAGGAGTACACATTAGTGAGAAGGAATATTATAATTGCTTAGCTCTTGGTCTAATTCATTTAAGAACATAATGGGGTGTTAATGGACTTTCTGTGCTGATTAAATCCCGTCATAGCTTTCCTGAGGTAATATTAAGTGCAGTGAATTACAGAGGTAGTTCACACACTATTTTAAAGTAGTTAATGACATTTCGATAAAACAAATAATTATTCATTTTCTTAATGCAATGAAAATTGTAAAAGGTCATGCAGCATTCAAATTAATAAATTTTCCTTGGGAATAAACTTGTAAGATTTACCACCTGTTTCACATTCAGTTGGGCTTCCTCTGGACCTGTGTTCTCAAAGCCTCTGTGGACCAGCAGGCTCTTTCCTTTCCTGCTTCCCCCAGTGTATTTCCTGGACACAGTTCCTGTATTTCTTACCCTTGTGAGTCTCTGCAGTGCCCTGGACCAACACTGAAATCTCAGTGGTCCGTCTGCTCCCACTTCTCCGTGTGGGTCCTCTGGGCATTCAGTGTAACTGAACCTAAGGCATGTGATAAGTTCATACTGTAGACAGGCTTAGCACAAGGCTTAAAAATAAACCTAAAATTAATAGAAATAATTTTATTAGAAAATGATTTTCTAATAAAGAAATAAAGATATTAAAACAAAACGTCGTAACCTGTTTGCCTTTCATTCCCTGGTTTTCACTCTCTTCTGAATTCTTTTTCAGGCAGTCAGAACAGACTCCTCTGAAAAGCCCCAGTTTATTTCTGAAGAAGAGTGACCCCACTTCAGAGCCACCCTACCTCAGCTTGCCTTTTCTGGCCTTGTTAGGTTTCATGGGTACACTGGGTGTCATACGGAAGTCTGTTTATCTTTGCTGCTCTGCTCCCTTTCCTTCTTATGCCTTTTACCATCAATAATAAGCTTTTTACATGGTGTTGAGGACAATTTCAGGATCCTGTAGGATGTCTAGTGCAGATGTGCTGTGTACCTCTTTGATCAGTTGTCCTGCTTTGTTTGCCATTACAGGGGATTCAAAAGATCTTTCCATGCCTATCATCCTTTACCAACACCTTTATTTTCTGCTGTCTAGGGCAGTTTTCAGTTTATAAAACATCAGCAGCCATTTCCAGCCGGTTGTCTTTAGTGCACAACTTGTTCGGTCAAAATAAATGCTGTTTTTCCTTGGGCAGAGAGCACCTGAGAAAGACTTATGTCTAGGAGCCTGTGCTATGCTCACTCCCTTTCCAAACATCCTGTCAGGCTCAGCTCAGCTCCTTTTCTCTCCTAGAGTGCAGAATTTAGTCCTGTTGCAAAGGGGAATTAATTTCTGATCCTTCTCCCTGGACATCCATAAGACCTATCTGCCCTCAAGCAAGCTAGAGTGCCAGTTCCACATCCCAGAAACCCTCCACTCTGCTGGCGTGCCAAGGAGACACAGCTGAGCAGCTGTTTTGCTCTGTGTTACTGTGTCTTGCTTTGCTTTCAGCATCACTCTCTTCCCCTTCTTCAGCTTGGCTATGGTGCATTAGAGCACCATCTAGAAGATTAATTAGGTCTCTTCAGTGCAAGGCTTCTAGGCTGCCTTTTCTGATGGCATGTTGGAGGCCTTACTATGTGATAGGACTGGTCTAAAATGTCCACAGAACAGAACCATTGAAGCCCTGTTACCAAGATTTTTTGTTAAATTATATCAGCTGAATCATGTAATGTATTTTTCAAGTAAGTCCTGGAAGGTTGCCTGTAATATATGTACATTGTACAAAAAGCATCACATTATTAAAACAAATGAAACAAGTTTAGCATCAGAAGCCTGAGATACATTGAATTTAACACTTCTTCATATGTTCAAAGGATTGGTGCATAGTTATTCCTGCTGTCACACATTATATTTGTACTGAATTTCAACAGAAATTGAAAGGACCCTTATTGTTACAGCTTTGCTAGGAAGGGAGAAGAACCGGATGGATTGGAGAGGACAATGTGTTGTAAAGGGTAAAGGAATCATCAGGGTGCAACGTCCTGCTGCAGAGTAAGTGAAAACTTGCATGTCTTTGTCACATGACTCTTCCAGCCACCACTTTCTTTTCTAGGTTTTAACAAGAGACTCATTTCAAGGGGTGAAATCTTGGTCCCATTGTAGTTGAAGACAAAATGGTCATTGTTTTCCATGGAGGTAGTTTTTCCCTTCATGAACTTACATGGACATTGCAGGCCATGTCCAACTTCTGCTTTTTCAGAAATGAATTGTTCAGTAATCTTTGTAAATCATTAAGTACCTTTCAAATTTACACCCTACTACCTGCAAATCCAGCTGTCACAGGGCATCTGAAAACATAGGAGCCAAAATCATTAGTGGTTTTAAAAAATCTTGACATAATTTTTTTTTTTCATACTTTCCTTTTGGCATATTCCATACAGAGAACAAAAATGCACACAGCTTTCCTTCATTACCACAAATTATTTAAAAGCACCCTCATCTATTGCTTTACATAGTCCTCTGTAGATAAGCATTTTTTTGTTTATTCTAGTAGTCAGAATAAAATTTACAGAAATTAATTTTTTTTGTTGTTTTTCCTCTGACAACAACCAACCACAATTTCAACACTAATTTGTTTCACTTATGTATGAAACTCCAGATTGTTTTTGGAATCATTTATGCTATAAGTCATATAGTAATTAGTCATTCCATTCCACAATCTTTTCAGAAGTGTTGCTTGCAGAAAATGAGCAAAGCTCATCTGGTGAGCTTCCACATAAGGGATGTGAGGCATACTCCTGGCCTAGATGAAAAACCTCTCAGATCGAATGGCCTCTTGTACTGTTTACACCCTGGCATTAGCTGCAGAGCACCAGCCTTCTCCAACAGGCTCTTATCTCTGCAGATAAGTGAGAGAGAAGGGAAAATATGTCAGGTGGCTCAGCTCACAGATTTTAAAAAATGAAATAAACCTTTTTTTTTTTAAGACTAAGGATAAGAAGTGGAAAGAAGGTGAGAGAGGGAAAGAAGTCATCTGTTTCCAGCACTGGTGAAAACAGAGTGATAGTTTCTTAATTATATTTGTTCAGCCAATTTATTTAGGTATCTTCTTACATGTAGCAGAAAACCATTTGCCAGATATAAAAAGAAATGGACTTCGTTAAGGAGAAATAAATAACACATGAAGTTATTTTGGCTCTGTAATTACACAGGCAGAAATGAAAATGAAAAATATGCTAAGATTATTGAATGGAAACTTTCTATATGTTTTTGATTACCTTGTGTTGACAGGTCTTCAGATTATCCTGCTTCTTATGCCAATTTGCACTGAATTTGCAGAAATAATTTGTGAAGTACTGTCTCATCTCTAGGCTGTGGTTTCATACATTTTGATCAGGCACACTGCATTTTGACAGGAACATTGTCTCTTGGAGAAATTCCCTTCCCTTTCCGAATCTTATGCCTCTGGTGACAAGTACAGCTCACACAATTTTTAGATACAGTTATAAATCAAGGGTATATTGCTTATTGTTTCACTATAAGATAAAAAAGCTATTAATTGTATTTTCTTCCCTTCACTCGCTCTTTTCTGTCCTTTTGGCTGCTGACACACATTTCTGTAATAGCTGATTCTCCCTGTGACCATTTTGCCCTTTGCCCATGCAGGTTTTTTCTTAGGTCTCCTCACTTGGCTGTGTCGTGATTCCTTTCTCTACCACGCTGTCCAGAGACATTGCTAGTATGCTCATGGCTTTCTTCATTTTCTAAGCTGCAATGCCTAACTAGTGCCTGTTTTTTATAGCAGCTTTTTGCTATAAAGACTGGTGTAATTTTTCTGTGTTTTGTCTTGTTTGCACAGAGTGGTCCTGGCCTGTGACTGCAGCTCCTTAGCTGCCACAACAGAGTCCTTGGATTGTTGTTACAAATGCCTTAGGTTGCTTAGGGTTTTAGTAAAAGATTTGAGACAGTAACTCAGAAAATTATAACATTGGAGCCAGTCATAGGTTGCACGTGACAGTCGTAGCTTGCAAATGCTTTAGTTCATATGTTGTCAGTGGAGCAAAGTTACGATCTTTGAAACTGCTAGAGGCAGAACGTCCTGTGCTTCGGATCTAGGTTAAGCCAACACAAGATTTCTCTGGAACCCTTCAACAGCACCTGCCTCTCCATTGATTAGAGCAGTTAGGCTTATATTGGAGGGCTGCTCTATCGGGCTCCTGCAATTAGGTTTACAAGCCAGGGAGCTGTCGGAGAGATTTGAGCTGAGCTGGGTTTTCAAAGTGTTTCACACTGTGCTGGTACAGGCACACTCTGACAGACTCTCCATGTTGGGTAGAGGTTCCCAGTTTATAAGCAGCTTCTGTTCAACAGTCCTAAATGCCAGGAGATCTAATCTCTTCTGCTTTAATGTACCCACTAAATTTATTTTCTTGCTTGTTAACATATTAATAAATATTAATTAATGTATATTTAGCTTGGACCCTTTGGCTAGCACTGACTTCTTCCAGATATTAGCTTCTTTCTAATCATATTCTTCTCCCTCTGACCTCTCTGGATCTCAGCTCAGAGTTTCACAGTTGGAACATCTTGTATGTTTGTACATGGATAAAGCAATGCTTATGTACTTTATAGCTAAGCCATGAGTTCTAATAACCAAGGTTTCTCTGAAAGCTTGCAATTCAAACAGGGAAATGTCAGCATGATTTGCATTTTCTATCGAATCAATGTAATCCAAGATAAAGTAAAATCAATTTAGCAAGGTTTTTAATACCTGCTGGGCTTAAAATATTTTAACACACTCTTTCTGGTTGACTGATTCCTGTCCATGGACATTTCAAATCTGTTTAGGTTATATTAAACTTGTATGCATCCCAAATAATGCCTAAAATTATATGGCTTAAACCCAGCTGGTTTTATATATAATGTAATCAAATAAAAAGGACTGAAAGCTCAAAGGGTGCTATAAAAGCACAGACTTATTCAGCCTTACAAATGAAAAGTTGTAAAGACCCATTGTAGAGAGATGAGAGATATACATTATTTCTTTAAGGTTTTTATGTCTGGAGAAGTTACCTATAAAGTCATCAAAGAAGCTTTAAGGTATCTGGGTTTAATTTGCTGGATCTTGCATATACTATTTCTTGCACTTTCATAGAAGTTTCATGTGGGAACTACATTGTCTTAGATAGATACACTGTTACTGTTAATGGCAGGTTTCACTGGTTTAGGTGATGGGAAGATTCTCCCTCTGCTCTCACTCTTTTTCCAGTGAAACAGCTACTAATATCCCAGGTGAAAAAAAGCAGCTCCCTTCCAATATCTGGCTGTGTCATACACAAACTAGGGGAAAGGAAAACAAAAGGAAAAAGAAAAACGAAGATGGTGAAATCAGCTAAAATGTATTAGAAAAATGTAGATAGGAAGGTACAGCTGAATTATCTACATGAAATCAGAATTTTGCTTGCATTTACATACATGAGCATGAAAATCTGTGTTGGGCAGGAAAAAAATTGCTTCGCATCTAAGCTTTTTAGAAAACAGAGAGTGAATCTGAGAACTGATGCGAAGGTGAAGCTTTTCTTGGAAGAACATCCGTGAAAGACCTGAGCAAGTTGGGAAGCCCAACTGTGAGAGATCCTCACTGACACAAAAGCCAAACTTATGAAGAGAGCAGCAACCTGCTGACAAAGACCAGAAGGCATTCTATGAAATTTAAAAGTCCAAGTAGGCTTTGGTCAGTTTGGATCTTGTCTGGATCTAATATATGAACTAATATAACCTAATATAATGAAAAAATCAAGTAGCTGAGGTGACAGCAGATGGTCCAATGAATTGATTCTACACCATATTTCATCAAAATGGGTTATCCAAAGGTGTGGGATGAAATACTGAATCCAGAGAACTGCAGGCTTTTGAAAGCTTGGGGATCCTGACATTTGACTGACCTCTGTGTCTCCACAATCTTGTGGAAACCTTTATTTCAATAATTTCTAGAGCTTGAGATGTCTGATTTGTACCAACCATAGACCAGAGGCCAACCTATTGCAAAAATCTTTGTCAGGCCTTTACCACCAAAACTTGGAAGAAGCAAGCAGGTGGAAATGTAAAGTGCATCTGGCCAGTGCTTGTGGCTGAGTTTCAGTCAGGGATCCATAAAGATTTTCTGTATAGATTTCCAGAGCTGGACTATTTGGGCTCAGAGTAAACCCTTGAGATTTGTGATGGGTGGTCATAAAGGAACATTACAACAGGAGAGCGTTTAATCTGATTTCACACCTTAGGAGAAGGAAGGAGCTTTGCTGAGGGTAAACTCAGATGTATATTATTCTGTGGTGATCTAAAGGTGTGAAATAGGAGATGGCAACTGAGTACTTTTGGGTACTTAGATGAAAACCTGATTAGTCATAAAAGCCAGTCAGGAAGAACTGGAGGCCAAAGTTTTGCTAATTTTATTTTTTTTTTCTTCACCCACAGAGCTGAGAACATATCTGTGGAAACATGCTGGAAGAGTGAAGTTTTCCAACAGAACAAAAGAGACAGTGAGCAGATTTACTCAGGAAGACAACATATTACTCAGGTCCCTAGTGAATATAAACTTGGTATGGAAAGAAAAACTCTTGAGATTTTTTAAATGGCACTACAATGTGACAGAAAGTTATCCTTTATCCAAGGTGACTCAAAGGGAAAAATATGATGAGAATAGCTAAGAATGCATCATTTGAGATTTACACCAGACTACAATGCTGGCAGAGACCTTCTGAGTCATGAAGTCCATGCTCCAGTTACTGCACTACTCTACCACTTCATGTAATGCCTTCCATTAAGTTATCAAACTCCAACATAAAACCAGTGAGCTTTTTTCCCAAGGCTACTCACTATGAATGGCTGTTTCAAAACGTCACAGCCATGATGAGTAGAAGCTTTCTAGTTTGCAAGCTGAATTTATCAATGGCTTTTTCATCTCCATTTGTTTCTAGGTCAATATTATCGTTCAGCTTTAATACTCTCCCCGCCCTAATGTTTACAGTCACAGCGTAACTCTCAAGAAAATAACAGATAATTCTTCCTGCCTTTGCTCTGGTTGGCTAAAACTACATTTTCTGGTGTAAGGTGGGCTCTCTCTTACCTTGTCAACTCTGTAGCCTTTCACTTTATGAGTTGTTACCTGAAATTAACTTCTGCATGTCCTCAGTGGCTAATAACCATTTAAGATTTTTCTAAAGCCATGCCCTTATTCCATGCATTCTTTTATTTTATCTCATTTCATCCTTTTCTCTTACAGTTTATATCCTTTCTTCTATTTCCTTAACAGAGTCAGAACTATAGGTTACATGGGGTTGGTAAATGGGCATCAGGAGGAGTTGCTGGTATGAGATGGCTGTTGTTTCAGTCAGCTGTAAAAACACCGTGAAACAGCTTTATGTACCAGCAAAGAACATGTGTAATGTACTTATGAATGGAGGGGTGTTTGTTGACTTTGTGAAGATACACCTCTCTGTGAGGGAGAGGCTAAGGGACAAAGAAAATGAGAAACAAGGAGCAAAGAATAACCAGACCTGAAGGTAGAAACACTGAGATAAGTTTGGTTAGGGGTTTTGAGGGTCTCCATGTCAGGTGAAAGATGTTTGGAGCTGTGAGTAAAAGTAAAAGTAAAAATTTTTGATCCCTGCAGTGCGGTGGTAAAAGGGGCTTTGCTTTCCTTTACTTGTATTACAAATAAATATCTCTGCAACTGTCATGGTTCAACCCCAGTTG